>CAUYQU010052694.1:0-10606 GCA_963574635.1 Cheracebus regulus
AGCCTTTTTGCACTGGTTTCTTCCCATTTTTGTGGATTTATCCACCTGTCGTCTTTGTAATTGCCGACTTTCAGATTGGGTCTCTGAGTGGACGTCTGGCTTTTTGGTGATGAAGTTTTTTCTGTTTCTTAGTTTTCCTTCAGGGGGGCGCCCCTTCCCTACAGAGCTGGACCTTCCCGGGTTCAGCTGTGCTTGTTCTCAGTCCTCAGTGCTTCCAATTGCTGTTCTCCTTGTGGGGATGGGACCGGCCGAGCCCGACTAAAAGGGCATCCAGTCCCGTACACTCCGCACCAAGAAGCACCGCACCGGCCAAAAGAGTCACGCTGGCGACCCGTGTGGCTCCTTCTCCGGGAATCTCCCAGTCTGTGGGCATGAAAAATCCATCTGCAATTGTGGCATCCACTCGCTCTCTGCGCTTTCACTGGGAGCTACAATCCTGAGGTGCTGCTACGTGGCCATCTTGGATCTCTCTCCACCCGGTGATGAAGTTTTTCTCTTTCTTAGTGTTCCTTTGGTGGACACACCTTCCCCACAGAGCCAGACCTTCCTGGGTTTGCTGTGCTTGCTGTGAAACTCTCAGTCCTCAGCACTTCCAATTGCTGTTTTCCTTGTGGCGATGGGACCAGCCGAGCCCATCCATCCGTATACTCCGCACTGGGAAGCACCACACTGGGGCACTGGCAAAACAGCTGCACCAGCCAAAAGAGTCGCGCTGGTGACCTGTGTGGCTCCTCTGCCGGGAATCTCCCAGTCTGTGGGCAACAAAATTCGTCGGAAAGTGTGGCGTCCACTCGTTCTCTGCGCTTTCACTGGGAGCTACATTCCTGAGCTGTTGCTAATCGGCCATCTTGGATCTCTCTCCCTTCCCTTTCTTTCTTAACCTCTCCTTCTCTCTTTGCCTCCCTGTCTCTTTCTCTCTTTCTCTGTCTCTTTTCTTTTTCCACTATCTCTTTTCTTAGTCTCACCTTCTGTGTCTATCTCTGATCTCTGTCTCTTCTTATCTCTCTCTTGCTAATTCTTCTATTTCTCTCTCTAATCTTTCTGTTTCTGTCTTGAGAGGTTTTATTGAAGTGCTTTTCTACAGCTAATTGAAATTTATCACCTAAATTCAAAAAAATTAAGGGTAAGTAAGTCTTGTGCTAGTAGTGTTGCCATTTAAGATAGAAAATGGGTTTTGCAACTTATCAATCAATTAGGAAATTCTTTTCTACTGAGGAGCAAAGCTATACTGCTATCTTTTAATTGCCCTTTAATTCATGGGCTTGCTGTAATTTCTCTCCTTTGAGAGGCTATTGTTATACTTAAATTGGATTTAAAGAGAGCTACATCAGGGATAGTATTGGAATAACAACAGTGGCCATTATCAGAAAAAAGTCTTACAAATTCTTAAATTTTACTTAAATGTTAGATGAGAATTATACTGAATTTCACTGTGGGCTACCTGCAGAGCTACAGATCAGTGGCACGGGTCCTGGAAAGTGGCCGCTTTTCACTTGTGCTGTTCCCTCGCCACTGTAGCTGGGCGGTTGCTGCAAGCTGGGTGGAACTTCCTCCATAAGCCTCTTGCCTTTCCTGCAAGCTGGGTGGAACTGCCTGCGTGCGCCTCTTGCCTTTCCTTAGCAAGCCAACTCTGGTGCACTGAACCTGGTTCTCTGTCGCTGTTGCTGCCATGCATGCCAAGTTCCTGGGAGCATTTGCTGGTTCCAAGTTTGTGAGCTTCCTTTCTGTCAAGCCTTTCCTTCTGCCTACTGGTCACTTGGCTGTGTGGCTTCAGCTTTAAATGCTTTTTCTTATCTTTTTATGTACCTGATTGCCTTGTTGATCTTGCATTCCCAGGCAGGCTAAGAGATACCCTTCTAATGCTGGTTGTCTATTGTGGGAGGGGGCTCAGTTAAAACCTCCATTTCCTCTTTGTTATTTTGGCCTGGTGATAACATTACTGAGACCTCTTGCCCTTGTGCATGATGCTGTTTAAGAGTTATTCCCATTTGTTCCCAGAGCTTTACATCTAGCATACCTTCTGCTGGGAACCATGGGCTTTGGGAAACAACCCATGCATTAGGCCCTTAATTGAGCCTGTGAAACTGATGCTCCACTGGCCTTAAGCAACTGTTTTAATACTTTTATATGTTGAGCTGATAACTGTTGTCCCATGATGAAACCTGAGCCTGAGCAATACCTCCCCAGACTTGGTAATTCCCAGTGGGTACCAATAACTTACTGTTTTATTGTCTCAACCACATGATCTTCTGAATCTTGGTTTTTGGGGGGTCTGTTGCTCTCCCTTCACAGCAATGATCAGGTCGGGATCACCACATGCCAGGGTTCATTCCACAGACCTCAGCTGCATGACAGATGAATAAATGTACTCAGGCACAAATTTTCAGTAAATGAGTGGGCCAAGGGGTTGTGAGCCACTCACAGAGATCAAAGCTACACGACCCTGACTGGTTTGCCCACTCCCCATTTATTCAGTATAGATTTAACAGAGGCTTTAAGTCAACACACTTGTAGAGAAAGATTAAAGGCCAGGGTACAGTGCCCAAAGCAAACACCATTAATGGATAATCTCCCTGGTTGACCTCTCTGTGAGAGGTCCATCCAGCTCAAAGGTTAGTTTTAAGACCACATGGGTGAACAAGCTAGCTAGGTAAACTACTCACATTTCTTTGTATATGCACCCTAATCTCTCTGGCTCCTGCAAAGAGACCCTGGCTGCCTTCAGCCAAGAACTATAGAAAAAACCCTTAAGACTTCCTAAAGAGTTTGAAACTATATTCTGTAACTTTCTCTAATATTTTTCCCTTAATATTTTTCCCACCACCCTGAGTGAATTCCCATACTTTCAATCTGCTGACCTCTTCCAGGGCTGTAGCCTGACCACGCTGCTTACAGGGCAGTCTCAGGTGCCCTGGGGACCCACACCATAGCTTCTGTGCTGGCAGACTATGCATGACCAGTGGAGAGCTTCAGCAAGGTGGCCCCTATGGATGTGCATCAGCTCACATGTTCCTTCCCCATACTGCAGCTTTCCCTGGGCCCACAATACCACACCTCACCTTGATAATGTGTATCTGCAAAGGCAGGTTTTGTTTTGCTTTCCTCCTCAGCATGTGGGAGCACATTATCCCCCACCACCCTCACTGACTGCCATTGCTGATGCAGTTTTGGCAGGCACAGAGCCATCAAGCCCCACCTCTGCTAGCATCCTGCCCTTGCACTGATGTTGCACAGAGAACATGGGATTCTTCCATGTACTGAGCAATTACTTTTGCTTGTGGAGCAGAGAAGGGACCCATATCTGCACTGGACAGCACCCCACCCCAAGCCAGCACTACCTGCAGTGCAACAGCACACACAGTTTCTAGCAGAGGATCCCCACTCTCCCCTGTAAAGATAAAGATTTGGTCTCTTTACATAATTCCATATTTCAGAGATTTTGTTCATTCTTTTTCATTCTTTTTTTCTCTATTCTTGTCTACTTATTATTTCAGAAAGCCAGTCTTCAAGCTCTGAGAGTCTTTCCCCTGTTTGATCTATTCTGCTATTAATACTTGTGGTTTCATTATAAGGTTCTTGTGTGTTTTTCAGCTTTATGAGGTCAGTTACATTCTTTTCTACACTGGCTATTTTGTCTGTCAGCTCCTGCAGTGTTTTCTCATAATTTTTAGCTTCTTTGCATTGGACTACAATGTACTCTTGTAGCTCAATGAACTTCATTTCTAACCACATTCTGAATTCTACTTCTGTCATTTCAGTCATCTCAGCCTCAGCCTGGTTACAAACTCTTGCTAGAGAGGTGACGCCATCATTTGGAGGAAAAAAGACATTCTGGCTTTTTGAGTTTTCAGTGTTATTGTGTTGATTTGTCCTCATCGTTGTGGGCTTATCTACCTTCAATCTTTGAGGTTGCTGACCTTTCAATGTTTTTTCCCCCCTTATCCTATTTGATAACCTTAAGTGTTTGATTGTGGTATAAAGGATTTAGTTGACTGGCTTTATTTCTGGGAGATTTTAGGGGGCTAATGCTCAACTCCCAACTACTTGACTACATGCTATAACTGTAGGGGGCCTTGTGTTAGGTCCTGACTTTGTTCTCTGTCTCCTCAACATTTGGAGTCCACTGCACTGGTGTTGGAGCTCTCAGAGTGAGCAGCAGTCTGAGCTATATCCTGCTGGAGTGGTGTCCCCAGGAGTCAAGAAAGTGATCCTTGGCCACAACATGTACAAAGATCTCTTCCTCTGCTGCCTCTAAGCTGGGGAAGAAACATAAACACTGAGATTGCCCCAAAGCTATAGTGTGCAGCCCAGGAGTGCCAAGTCATGAATAAAGCCAGCACTCGAGGGGGAGAAGAACCCACACTTTCAGAGCACTAAAAGGAAACATGGCTACAACTGTTGAGAAACATAGGGGAGCCAAACAACCAATCAAGAATCTACCAACTGACCAATAAGTATAATTGTTAACTGCTAGATTACACCCCAAATCTTCAATACCAAAAATACCTCAGTAACATGCTTCCCTCTGAAACTAGAGACAAAAAGTCAGCTTCAAATAAATATCCTATGCGGAGCTTCAGCCCAGTGAAAACATCCAGAAAAAAAGTTTATTGACTGTACTCAATTTATACTGCAGTTAAAGAAACACTAACACACAGAGATAAGAAAGAACCAATACAAGAACTCTGGTAACTCAAATTGCCAGTTTCATATGTCCTCCAAATGACTGCATCATTCTTCAATAAGAGTTTTTAACCAGGCCAAACTGGCTGGAATGACAATAGAATTCAGAATATGGATAGGAAGAAAGATCATTGAGATTTATGAGGATGGCAAAACCCAAATCAAGAAAAATAAGAATCATAATAAAGTGATACAGGAGCTAAAGCATGAAATAGCCAATATAAAAGAATCTAATGGATCTGACATATTGGAATAACACAAAATTTCAAAATGCAATCACAGGTATTAATTGCAGAATAAGCCAAGCTGAGGAAAGAACCTCAGAACTTGGAGACTGGTTCTCTGAAATAAGATAGACAAAAATTAGAAAAATAAAAATAAAAAAGAATGAACAAAACCTCCAAGAAGTATGGGATTATGTAAAGATGCCAAATCTATAAATCATTAGCATCCCTGAACAGAAGAAGGGGAAAGCACACTTTGAAAATGTATTTCAGAATATCATCCATGAAAGCTTTCCCAAACTTGATAGAGAGGCCAACAGTCAAATTCAGGAAATACAGATAACTCTTGCAAGATTCTACAGAAGAATTTTACCTTCAAGAAACATAATTATCAGATTTTCCAAGGTTGAAATGAAAGAAAGAATGTTAAAGGCAGCTAGAAAGAAAGGGCAGGTCACCTACAAAGGGTTTTCTATGAGGCTAATAGCAGACCTCTGTGATGAAATGATGCAAGCCAGAAGAAATTAGGGGCCCATATTTAACATTGTTAAAGAAAAAACTTCAATAAATAATTTCATATACAGCTGAATTAAGTGTCCTAAATGAAAGAGAAATAAGATTATTTTGAGATAAGCAAATGTTTAGGTACTTCATTACCACCAGACATGCCTTACAAGAGATCTTGAAAGAAGCACTAAATATAGAAATGAAAGACCACTACCAGCTAACACAAAAGCATACTTAAAAACACAGACCAGTGTCAGTGTAAAGCAACCACACAAACAAGTCAACATAATAACCAGCGAATAGCACAACAATAGGATCAAATCCACACACATCAATACTAACCTTGAGTGTAAATTGGCTAAATGCCCAAATTAAAGACACAGTAACAAGCTGGATAACAAACCAAGACCCACTAGTGTGCTGTCTTCGAGACCCATCTCTCATGCAATGGCACACACAGACTCAAAATAAAGAGATGGAGAAAAATCTACCAAGAAAAAGGAAAGCAGAAAAAAGCAGGGGTTGCAAACCTAATTTCAGACAAAATAGACTTTAAACCTAATAAGATTTAAAAAAGACAAAAAGGGCATTACATAATAGTAAAGGGTTCAATTCAATGATAAAAGCTAACTATCCTAAATATATATGCACCCAACACAGGAGCACCCAGATTCATAAAGGAAGTTCTTACAGACCATGAAAGAGAAACTCCCACACTGGAGACCTCAGCATCCTACTGACAGTATTATATCATAGAGGCACAAAATTAACAAAGATATTTAGGATCTAAACTCAGCACTAGATCAAAACAACCTGATAGATATTTGCAGAACTCTCCACTCAAAAACAACAAAATATACATTCCTTTTATTGCCACATGGCACACATACTCTAAAATTCATCACATAATTGATTATAAAAAACTCAAAAAATGTAAAAACCAAAACAAAACAAAAACTGAAGTTGTAACAACCACTCTCTCTAACCACAGCACAATAAAATTGGAACTCAAGACTAAGAAAATAGCTCAAAATTATACAGTTGCACGTAAACTGAATAAACTGCTTCTGAATGACTTTTGCATAAATAATAAAATTAAAGCAGAACTCCATAAGTTCTTAAGAGCTAATAAGAATAAAGATACAATGTACCACAAAATCTGGGACACAGCAAGGGCATTGCTAAGAGGGAAATTTATGGTACTAAATGCCCATGTCTCAAAGTTACGAAGATCTTAAATTAACAAGCTTACTTCACAAGTAAACAAATTAGGAAAGCACAAAAAAAAAAAATCAACCCCAAACCTAGCAGAATATGAGAAACAACAAAAATTAGAGCTGAACTGAAGGAAATAAAGACAGAAAAAAAATTCAAAAGATTAATGAAGAATTGGTTGTTTATCTATTAATAAAGTAGGCCACTAGTCAGACTAATTAAGAAGAAAAGAGAGAAGATCCAAATAAATACAATTATAAATGATGAAGGGAATAAAACCACTGACTCCACAGAAGTAAAACAACCATCAGAAACTACTATGAACACCTCTATACACGTGAACTAGAAAACCTAGAGGAGATGGATAAATTCCTGTAGACATACACCCTCCCAACACTGAAGCAGAAAGAAATTAATTTCCTGAACAGACCAGTAATGAGCTACAAAATTGAATCAGGAATAAATAGCCTACCAACCAACAGAAATGAAGGATCCAATGGCTCCCCAGCCAAATTCTACCAGATGTACAAAGAAGAGCTGGTACCATTTCTACAGAAACTATTCCAAGAAATTGAGGAAGAACGACTTCTCTCTCTCTTTTTTTTTAGAAAAAGAGAGAAAAAGAGGAAGAAAGAAAGCAAAAGAAAGAAAGAATGAAAGAGAGAAAGAAAGAGGAAGAGAAAGAGGGAGAGAGAATGGGATTCTTGTTTTATTGCCTAGGCTAGAATGCAGTCTAAAAATGGTTATTAAAAACCTCCTTTATGCCAATAATTGTGCTTAACGATGGAGACAGAAAGGAATAGGGGATGAAAATAACAAATAAGCAGCCAAGCAATATTTTATTTAAACCTTTGAAATGCTATGCAATTGCTGAGGAGTGATTTATTTCCAATTATGTGGTCACTTTTAAAATAGGGATAATGTGATACTGAGAAAAATGTATGTTTTGTGGATTTGGGGAGGAGAGTTCTGTAAATATTTGTCAAGTCTAGTTGTTCCAGGTCTGAGTTCAAGTCCTGGATAGCCTTGTTAATTTTCTAACTCATTGATCTGCGTAATATTGACAGTGTAATGTTAAAGTCTCTTAAACTCATTATATGGGGCCAGCATTATCTCGATTCCAAAATCTGGCAGAGACACAACGACAACAGAAAACATCAGGCCAATATCCTTGATGAACATCGATGCAAAAATCCTCAACAAAATACTGACAAACCAAATTCAGCATCGTATGCAAAAGCAAATCCACCATGTCAAGTAGGCTTCATTCCAGGGATGCAAGGTTGGTTTAATGTAAGAAAATCAATAAATATGATTCATTACATAAACAGAGCTAAAGATAAAAACTACATGATTATCTCAATAGATGCAGAAAAGGCTTTTGATAAAATTCAACATCGTTTCATATTAAAAACTCTCGATAAACTAGATATTGAAAGAACCTCCCTCAAAATGGTAAGAGCTGTTCTAATGATTTTGAAAAACCCATAGCCAACATTATCCTGAGTGGGCAAAAGCTGAAAGCGTTCCCATTGAAAACCAGTTCAAGACAAGAATGCTCTCTCTCACCACTTCAGTTCAACATAGTATTGAAAGTCCTAGCCAGAGAAATCACGAAAGAGAAAGAAATAAAGGGCATCCAAATAGGAAGAGAGGAAGTCAAACTATCTTTATTTATAGATGACACCATTCTACAGCTAGAAGGTCTCATAGTCTTGGCCCAAAACCTCTTTCAGCTGATGAACAACTTCAGCAAAATTGCAGGATACAAAATCTGTGTACAAACATCGCTAGCATTCCTATACACCAACACTAACTAAACTGAGAGGCAAATCAGAAAGGCAATGTTGATGGGCTGAGTGGAAAAGGTTTCCAGGGCCATTATTAAGCCCTCTAGGTTCTAGTAAATACAGAATGAGCAAGAGAATTATGTGATTCCCACCGAATAGCTGCTTTCCCATTTTTACCACAGCCATCAGTAAGAAGCATTAAAGTGTTAGGTATGGGGGAGTAAACTACTTTTGTAGGCATAACTACATAAGTACAAGGTAAGAACTGAAGTATTTTGTTAACAGGAAGGGCATGCTCTATATGGTGCTATCTTCATGTCTGAGAGAGAACGGCAAGACTGCTTCAAGTTGTTTTTTATTGAAGGGAAGTTTTATGATATCAGAATCATAACCTAGCAATAGATTGCATCATCTGCGGCCTGTAGAGATTACTTTACTGATTAGCTGGATATAGGGAGATAGTGTTTTAGTCTAGGTATGTGAGCAAAACCCATTCTAGAAAGCATAGGCCTGGAGCCATCTGTCCTATTAATCCTGTTGGGGAATGTCTAGTAGAAAAAACCAACAATTAGACTGAATATCGTGGGTCTATGTGATCTAGTTGCCTCTGAGAAATAGCTTGCTCTATTTCCTCAATTTCCTTTTTTTGTTGCAGGGGTTAAATACCTAGGGGAGTCTAGGGCTGTATTGCCCTTTAGGATAGAAAACATATTCTTTAATTTATCAGTAGTTATGTCCAACGTGAGGCAAAGCCAGTTAATATTGTCAATAGTTTTTGATAATCATTTAAGGTGTGTAAGTTGCTAGTATTTAATTTAAGCTTTTGAGGCCTTACTGATCAGAAAGTTAGTATGTATCCAAGATAGTTCCAAGGAGAAGATATTTGTACTTTTTCAGGTGCTATAATTAAACCTCTTAACTGTGTATTCCTTTTGACAGATGCATATAAATTTAAAAGTGTTGGTTCCGTTGGGGCTACTAATAAAATGTCATCCATAAAATGAGTAATCTTGCAATTAGGATATTCTTTTCTTTTTATTATTATACTTTAAGTCTTGGGATACATTGAAGAACGTGCAGGTTTGTTACATAGGGGTACAAGTGCCATGTGGCTTGCTGCATCCATCACCCCATCATCTACATTAAGTATTTCTTTTAATGCTGTCCCTCTCCTATGCTCCCAGCCTCCAACAGGCCCCAGTGTGTGATGTTCTGCTCCCTGTGTCCATGTGTTCTTATTGTTCAACACTCACTTATGAGTGAGAATATGTGGTGTTTGGTTTTCTGTTCTTGTATCTATTTGCTGAGAATAATAGTTTCCAGCTTCATCCATGTTCCTGCAAAGGACATGAACTCATAAACTCATGCATAGTATGCCATGGTGTATATGTGCCACATTTTCTTTATCCAGTCTATCTTTGATGGGCATTTGGGTTGGTTCCAAGTCTTTGCTATTGTGAACAGTGCCACAATAAACATATGTGTGCATGTGTCTTTATAGTAGAATGATTCATACCCAGTACTGGGATTGCTGGGTCAAATGGTATTTCTTTTTCTAGATCATTGAGGAATCACCACACTGTCTTCCACAATGGGTAAACTACTTTACACTACTACCAACTGTAAAAGTGTTCCTATTTCTCCACATTCTCTCCAGCATCTGTTGTCTCCTGATTTTTTAATGATCACCATTCTAACTGATATGAGATGGTATCTCAATGTGGTTTCAATTTGTGTTTTTCTAATGACCAGTGATGATCAACTTTTTTCATATGTGTGTTGGCTTCATAAATGCCTTCTCTTGAGAAGTGTCTCTTCATATTCTTCACCCACTTTTGATTGGGTTGTTTGCTTTTCTCTTGGGAGTCTGTTTTACTTCTTTGTAGATTCTGGATATTAGCCCTTTGTCAGATGAATAGATTGCAAAAAATTTTTTCCATTCTGTTGGTTGCAGTTTACTCTAATGATAGTTTTTTTTTTTTTTTTTTGCTGTGCAGAAGCTCTTCAGTTTAGTTAGATACCATTTGTGTATTTTGGGTTTTGTTTCTGTTGCTTTTGGTGTTTCAGTCATGAAGTCCTTGCCCATGCCTGTGTCCTGAATGGTATTGCCTAGATTTTCTTCCAGGGTTTTTATGGTTTTAGGTCTTACGCTTAATTCTTTAATTCATCCTGAGTTAATTTTTGTAT
>CAUYQU010052695.1:0-121234 GCA_963574635.1 Cheracebus regulus
TGCTTTTCTGCCCGGGGGTCTCCGGTCTGGCTTCTCAGTCCCTTTTTCAGTCAACTGGATGGACTGCTCTGACTTCCCAGAGCTCCAAACATCATCCAAAAGGAGACTCAGTCCCGTTTACTCCACACCAAGAGCCGCCGAGCCGAGGCGCCGGCAAAAAAGCCACGCCAGCCAAAAGGGTCGCGCTGGCGACCCGTGAGGCTCCCCCGCTGGGAACGTCCTGGTCCGTGGGCAGAAAAATGTATCGGTAAGTGTGGCGTCCACTGGCTCTTTGCGCTTTTACTGGGAGCTGCAGTCCTGAGCTGCTAGTGATCGGCCGTCTTGGATCTCTCTCAGCAGACAGAGTTAAAAGCCAATATTTTTGCATATTGCTATTCATTAACTTAGAACTATAACAATCAGCTTTTTAATTGTTAATATATAAAGAATCTAGAGGACAAATTATTATATTGTCATACATTTGAGTCAGACAGACCTGCATCCTCATTCAATTTCTGAGCTATGTGTCTTCGCTGTGTGGTGAATCATTAAATCTACCTGAGCCTCAATTTCCTTTCTCATGAAAAGCAGACAATACTACCCACTTCACAGAACATTAGCATTTAAAGAAATAGCATGTGCACAATACATAACAAATAAGAGATTCTCGATAATGGTTATTTTCTCTTCGCTTTTACAAGTAGAATTGCTTTTATTAGTAGAATTGAAATTGGACATACATATAGTAGATATATGGGGAAAAAAGATTGAAAATCCTAACTCTTTTAGAAGAGTATGTGGGTGGCTTAATATAAAATTCATAATTGTGTTATTTTTGGGCTCTGCTGACACAAAAAATCTAAAAGAAAAAATTCAAGGGAAACCTTTGGTGATGCAAAGAGGGAAATATAGCAAGCTTTGTATTCTGTATCTTTTAAAGTTAAGATTTTGAATCTGGTTTATTCTTGTTAAAAAAGTTACTTCAAGTGAGTTTTCTATTCTCTTTCTTTTCACATATGATTTTAAAACATCTTTCAGAATTGAGACTGGCAAGTTAAGTGAAAATGGGGATTGTTATGGGGTAGAATCTTCTCATTATGAAATACTAAATGTAAAGTGCTTAGATAGATTCTATTTTCCAAAAACGATGGTATAGTATCTTTCATTTCACATGAGCTTCAGGAACACTGTTATACTTCTTCAGCAGGTGGTGTCTGTGGCCTCTTCCCTTGCACTGTGAATACCTTTGTGACTTTCTGAAGCAATAGCTTACAGCAGAAGTGATGTTATATGACTTCTGTATATACATCCTAAACTGTCACACACTTCAGCCTTTCTTTCTTGGGATACTTGTTTTTGGAAGCTTGCCATCATATCCTAAAAATGCTCAAACTAATTAATGTGAAGAGAGCACCTGAAGAAGCCATGTATAAGTGCACCAGGCAACAGCCCAGCTGAATCCCAGTCAAGCCTGCTTCTACCCTCAAATATGAGTAAAGACGCCTTCAGATGATTCCAGCTCAAGCTGTCTGTCTAGTAGCCCCATTCTCCGACCTTGAAGTTTTCTCAGCTGAGCTACCAGGATACAGTGGAACAGAAACAAGCCAAATCTACTATGCCCATTCTGAATTCCTGGCCTACCAAATGTATAAACATAGTAAAACAATTATTTTACAGCACTAATTATTGGTAGTTTGCTATGCACTAGTAATTAGAACTAGTTACTTCGGGCAACATTTGACACATACAAAAAGGAATTAAAATACTGTTACTATTCCAGTTATTATTCAATACATTTTAGCATGTGCTGAAAGAAGTACGTGTGTCTGTATGTTTAACTCGTAACTTGTTATTACTGTTACTATTTTTACATGTTGGCATGTGCTGAAAGAAGTGTGTGTGTGTGTGTGTGTGTGTGTGTGTGTGTTTAATTTAATTTACCATTCTTACATTATATGGCCAGTTACATATTGTTTATCTATTCTCATCTCCCTTTGAAGTGAAGAATAAGGCTTTTGGGAGTTGTGTATGAATATTTAATCTGAGTTTTCTTCCTTTACAGAGAGGAAAAGCTGAAACCCTGAAAGTCAAAAAATAAAAAACAGAAATCAAGCATAGTACATTGGAGAAAGAAAAAGTTTCTAAATACAGAAAGAGAAAAGATCCATTTTATAGGCAATGCTTTGTTATTTTGCTACATTTGTTTATGTCTTTTATAAAGATTTTCCTAATATAAATATGAGCCCAAATGAAGCAGAGAAAAATGACTATAAATAAAGCCTAACTCTTTCCTTCCCTGCCAGGACAGAATACCGATTAGGAAGAATGCTCTTGAATGGCTTTCTCAATCTGTCTGACCTGAGGCTTTTTCAACAGAAACAGGTATTTCCTAGAATGTTGATTATTCCAAGTGGATAAATTTATCTTTATTTTCCATCCCCAGCTTAAGAAAACAGAAACTTACTAAAAAAAAAATTTCTAACTAAAAACTCCTTTCCCAAGGAATCTATGATATAACACATATTCTGACTTTGTATTGAATTAGGAATTCATATACTTACCAATTATACAATTTTTTCTATTAATTAATAAACAATAAATTCAACAACAAGCACTCTCTGGAAACTGATGATTTCTGGCATGGAACTAGTATCTTTCAAATCTTTAATCCCTGGAAAATAATCTACTCTAACGCTGTTATGCAACCTTAAAACAGAGCACAGGCCGAGCACGGTGGCTCACGCTTATAATCCCAGCACTTTGGGAGGCTGAGGCGGGCAGATCACGAGGTCAAGACCATCCTGGCCAACATGGTGAAACCCCGTCTCTACTAAACATACAAAAAATTAGCTGAGCATGGTGGCGCACGACTGTAGTCCCAGCTACTCAGGAGGCTGAGGCAGGAGAATTGCTTGAACCTGGGAGGCGTAGGTTGCAGTGAGCCGAGATCACGCCACTGCACTCCATTCTGGCACCTGGTGACAGAGCGAGACTCTGTCTCCCAAAAAAAAAAAAAAAAAAAAAAAAGACAGAACACAAAACTGCCTAAGGAAAATCACTACTTAGGTACACAAGTGACTTTTTACCAAATGATATTTGATGTCTGTACTGAGAAACAAATAATGCTTGCAGTAAATTCACAGTATAAAAACAGAGCTGGATTCAGTTTACACAGGCATAGATGTCACCAATGGAAAAATATATATTTTGGCTGTATACGGTTTTATTTTCTTCTAAAAGCACTGCCTTAAACCTTTCATGTACATAACTGGCTCACCAAATACACCACAAAGAAACATTTACAATATCATTTTCTCACTTGTTTTCTGTATTGTTGCTAGTACTAAAATAGATAATATTGCCTTTTTCTGCTTGATAGAATATTACGCGTGCTTTGATTTTTAAAAAATTATACATGAATAGGGATGTTTAAACCATAAATTGCAAACACTTTTAGAAGTGAGTTTAAGAAGTTTCTGAAATGTAATTTTTCTTTTAAATTTATCATAAAAATGGTAATTGCTATAAACTTCACATGACATTCTCTAAGCAGAATATATTCTGTTTTAATCCCTCTGGTCATTGAATTGCTTCACACCTTTATCACATCTTGCCTGACTCATTAGCAGTGAGCTCCCTTTATTTCATTATCTGCACTAAAATCAAGATACTGTTTCTAGCAGTCTATCTGCATATGATTTCCACATCTGACATCTTTTAATAGTTTTATATTACCTATAGGATTATATGCAATTAGCAAGGTTAAACATACATAATTCAGCCACATACTTTGAACTGGTTAGCAGGTAACTTTATGGTAAGGTAACTCCGGAGCTTAATCTGTCTTAAAACTGTCAAATTGATATTTAAGTTCTTTATGCTTGATTCTCATGGTGAGCAAAAGGATAATACAAATGATCTCAGGAAGATTAAATCTTTAGTGTAAGCCACTTAGTGCCTGTCACAATGTTTATTATTATAGATCCAAGGTTCCCAACCTTTTTTGGCACCAGGGACTGGTTTCACGAAAGACAATTTTTCTACGGGCAGGGGGTAGAGGCAGGTGCTTATAGAGTTGGGGAGACGGTTTTGGGATGAAACTGTTCCACTTCAGATCATCAGGCATTAGATTCTCATAAAGAGTACATAACAAGCCGGGCACAGTGGCTCAAGCCTGTAATCCCAGCACTTTGGGAGGCCGAGGCAGGCAGATCACAAAGTCACAAGATTGAGACCGTCCTGGCCAATATGGTGAAACCCTGTCTCTACTAAAAATACAAAAAAAAAATTAGCTGGGTGTGGTGGCGTGCCTCTGTAGTCCCAGCTACCCGGGAGGCTGAGGCAGGATAATTGCTTGAATCTGGGAGGCGGAGGTTGCAGTGAGCCTAGATCATGCCACTGCACTCCATCCTGGTGCCTGGACAGAGTGAGACTCTGTCTCAAAAAAAAAAAAAAAAAAAAAAAGAGTACATAACCTAGATCCCTCCCATATGCAGCTCACAATAGGGTTTGTGCTCCTATGATAATCTGATGCTACTGCTGATCGCACATGAGGCAGAGGTCAGGCAGTAATGCTCTCTGGCCCACTACTCACCTCCTGATGTGCAGCCCCGTTCCTAACAGGCCATGGATCAGTACTATAATAGATGACTGAACTGAAAGACGGGGCTGTTATTATAAGTATGATTTTATTTTCAATTAATAGAAGTTTATCTACAGAATTACAAAATAACTGATTGATTAATGAAATTGGTCTACTCTCTGCTACTTGGCCTCTATGGGGTAGGGGGAACATGTAATAGTTTTTAAAACCGAAGAATGATTTTTTTAAAAAACACAATGAACAAATTCTGACCTGGAATAATTGCATGATGAGGTGTAATGCATTCAAGAGAACCCAAGAGACACCATTCAAAAGAACAGAAACTTTAAAATACTGAACCATATTATAAAGGTTCTAATGTAGGTTTCTAAAAAAAAGCTACTGGAAATAAATTACTCTTTTTAAAGACAAATTCAAGGTGTGAAATTAGGTTGTAATATTTTAAATTAGATTGGTGAGCAGCAGCAGCTGTTTGGAGATCAGCAGAGAAATAGCATGCCTCAGCCTCTCCTGGTTAGAATGAACTAAATTTAGCAACACTTGGAAATCCAGGGAGAGCCTAAATCACACTGTGACATTGAGTTTCAACTAACACATTCCTCCTTCAAGGTTCCTTCAAAGGCAGAATATATATCCCTTCTACTTAGGTATATAGTTTTAATCTTGGGGTATTTATTATAAATATGTGCTATATGTAACATACTAGGACATACTAGAAAAAGATATAGAACTGACAATTTGATTGTATACATCTGTATTTCCACTGACCAACAGACATAGCTGACCTTCAACCTAAAAAACCTGACATGCATGCACACAGACACACACACACACACACACACACACACACACACAATACACACCCAGGCATATGCACACAGTTTGTCAGATGCTGATTCAGCATTTTACTTGCCTAGGTTATAGGTGAGTAAGCTCTTTAAGGAAAGTCTCATTTATTGCTTTACTTACCAAAAGATTCTTTTGATTATAATGTTTTCAGAAAGCCCAGATTCTTTTCACCCTTAATTTCTTGTCCTCATTTTCATTCCTAAATATTAACACCTTATTTGATATGGATTAGATATGACTTTTGATATAACTTCCATTCTATTTCTGTGAAGGGCAACTCATATATACCTTTAAAAAATACTTATCCTAAGTAGTAAATCATAAATAATAGAAACATAAAACTAACATAAAATGTTGGACACACTATATTAAAATATTATTACTTTTATAGTAATACTATTTAGTGACAATATACTAATTTAGATAACATATAAATACCAATAATTAACATAGTCCTAAACCTTTACAGTACACTTTTTTAAAGCACATGTCTATCAAGTTTAATGACAGATAAAATCAGATATAAAAGTCAGCTATAAGTCTAATGGCATTAAGGATATTTTTTATAAGGAACCCATAAGTGAATCACTTGCAACTTATGAATGTTTCCTTATCAGTCCCCTGAGGCTTATTTCTAAGAGTTGTAAAATTCCAAATTAAAGTTTGAAAACTATCTCAGTGGAACAGACAACACAAAGATTCTGAACTAACCTTTGAAATTAGATTCTCATTGAAATACAAAAATAAAAGTAAACAACTATGATTGACATTTTTTCAATTGGTAAGCCTATATTTTATTCCACATTCACAGAGAACTCACACCTTTTAAATTCCAGATGTTAATACCACTGTTTATTATTTCTGTGCTTCCTTTATTCTTTTACTGTGTAATATCTATAGTATCCACACTTAATAGCACCATTATACATGTTTGAACTTAGTGTAACTTGTATCAAATGGCCTTTTTCTGCAGCTCCCATTGTTTATTCAAGTTTTTCAGATGTATCCATATTAGCATATGAGGCTCTAGCTCATTGATGTCACTGCTTTAGAGTAAGTGTTCATTGTATATGTATATACCAAATTTATTCATCTAGTATTCTACTCATGAAGATTTAAAGTTTATTTTTAATTTTTCATTATTAAAACCAATAATGCAAGAAACATAGCCACATGTCTCTTGGACACATTATTACGCATAGTATTACTGGGTTTTAGGGTATGCTTTTTTATAGGCTGCCAAATTTCTCTCAAACTGGACTGACTGTAACTAGCTTCTTAAGTATTTGCCCATAAAACAGTGTGGGGAACACATCTTAGGGTAAACCCCCAAGAATCACTCACACCTCAGCTCCCCTCCCCTTGCAAGTAGGTAAAACCTGCAAGATGTTCCCTGACCAATAAAACATGGCAACATGAATGAGATGTCAATCCCTGCATTAAACGACATATGTCCAACTCAGGTGCAATCAGAATTCCTAGTCAGTTGACTTTAAGTTCATTGAAAGAAACTTATTCTGGGTGAACTCCATCTAGTAGTTAAATTTTTAAAACTAAGGTCTAGGGGCCAGAGAACTGAAGGAGCAAGGAAGCTCTCTCTATATTTATCTTCCACCCAATCTCGTGTGTGTGTGTGTGTGTGTGTGTGTGTGTGTGTGTGTGTGTGTGTCACTGAAGGAGCAAACATCAATGAATTCCACAGCTTCAAGGGAATACATTCTGTCAACAACATGAAGGACCCCAAAAGTGGCTCTTTTCTCTAGTCAAACCTTCAGATGAGACCACAGCCCACAGGCACTTTGATTTCAGCCTTGTGAGACGTTGACCAAAGAATTCATCTACACCAAGCTCAGATTCCTAATCTAAGAAAACTGAAATAATAAATAAGGGATGTTCAAAGCTGCAAAATTTGTGGTAATTTGTTAAAATGTAAAGTAATAGAATGGTTATGAGATGGCACCTAAAATTTTATTTTAATTTCTATATTTCATATTCTAAAACAATGAACATATTTCTACGTGCTTTTTGAAATATCAAATATTTTGTTCAATAAACTGCCTATTTATATCATTTTTTCCATGTTTCTCATGGGATGCTTTCCTTTTTCTGTTTATATATGAGTTATTCATATATAGCTTCTTTATTTAAAGCATTTTTCAGTTGGTGGTACCAGTTGGTACCTTTATTGTGAGGATTTTACATTTTACTTTATTTAAATGTATCAAATATATTTTATAATTTACCATACACTTTTTTCACACTATATTCAGTTTTACATATCCCATTAAGAAACATGAAGTCTAGAAAAGATGTGTCCAATGTGAATGAATCTTTGGCCATTTGGATAATTGTTTACTTGACTGGTGAACCTTTATAATTGATACTCAAAGGATAGTAGTTCTCAGCCATAATTAAAGTTTATATTCCAGTCACATATAACAGCATTTTTCATTGTAATGCAAAAGGATATTAATGATAGGAGTGAGGAATGGGTATGTGATGGTAAAACTGTTTTCCAATATTAACCTTTAGCAGTTTAAAAATCTAAACTGTAACGACTATTTAGGGCTTCTCTTTTGCTTTAAATTTCCACAATACAATGCTGCTTCACTGGGAACAGTCAAGTATTTCAACTTGTTTATGGGTCTAATTGCCACAACCAAATTGTCCATAGTAGATAGCTATGTTCAAGAATGACTACAGTTTAACTGTAGGATTTTGAAAATCAATAGTAATACACAGCAAAGAAAAAATGACTATACTTATACTCATTTTAGGATATGAATGTATTTCTTCTGAGAAAATAAAAATTGAAAATATATACAGACAAATATGAATATATGCAAAAGCAATGAAAGACTCACGTAAAAAGGGACAATAACCTCCACATTAGATTATGATCCTGCCTTGTGGAGCTGGAACAAACAAGATTTGTTAAGTAGGGTGGCAGCTTCAAAGGTTTATGCAGTAATTACTGCGCCTGCAGAACGTGGATTATCATTAGGTGGCAGAGGACCGTGAGGGATATTAAGTTGTCACAGTGTCAAATGGCAAGAGATCAAGGAGTAAAGGAAAGATTAACCAGATCAGCAGAAAGCCAAGAGATATGAGTAAGAACTCTAGGTAATTGACTGAAAGAGAGAGACAAAATAAATCATCAAGGCAGTTGATGAGGATTAGCCAGCAAACAGGCTGCAGCTATTCTAACCAAACATTCATTGAGTGACAAGTGCATGTCACTGTCATAGGTTCTGGGGAAAGTAAATATGATTAAGCAGTGCCTCAGATCTCAATGATCTCAGTCTATTTGGGAAAACAGACAAACATATTCATCTTTATGAGACAGCTTGATAAATAACAGAATGCTTTGAAAGCATAGAGGTGAAAGTGTGATTCTAACTGGAGCGATTAGAGAAACTTACAAAGAGGACGTGGAATCAAAGTTTAACCTTGGATTATGTGGTGCTCACCAGGAGCAAAAGAGAGAATACGAGAGAAGGCAAATTCCAGGCAGCAGAAATGTCATGATCAGTAATCAAGAAATGATCGAGGCAGAGAGTATGGGCTGTGGGTGGATGTTGGAAATAGAAACTAAAGTCTAGGCAAAAAGCAGTTTGTACCTGGACAAAAGATCTGAATATCAAGAAAAGAGGAAAGTAAAAAGGGAGGCAGAGTCAGTTTGAGACTTGTCAGTCTCAGTAATGAGATTTGATTTCCCAGTTATATGTGAAAGCCACAAAATGTTATTACTTCATTAGATACATTTGTTCAGAGTGAGAAAGACTATACAGGTGAATCAGAAAGAAGAAACTTGACTTCAAAAGGTGAAGCAGAGAGCACTGGTACAGGAGAACACTGCACTCTATCTTTAGAATGTGCAAGAGTGAGAAAGAGGTAACTAGTGGGTTATAATAGATACAGAAGTAATGGTATAAAAGAAAAAACTGAGAATGGTAGAAAATATACATTTTCAGGGTTTTTGTTTTCATTATTGTTGTTGGAATTCACAAATTGTCTTTTCCATTCTCTATCCAAACCACACAAAGTGACTACATTATCTCGATGCAACATTTATTTTGGAAATTTAATTAGGAAATGTACATGTTGTTTAATATTTTCCTATCTCCCCTTACCTCCTTTTCTGACTAAATGCAAATACTTGAAATGCATAACTGTGCATCTCACAATGGTTTGTGTCAAAGCCAATGATCCCATCAATGTTATAATGTCACTTTACCATACACAGCATGGGCAGTTGATTGGACACCGTGCCAACTTTGGCGAAAATTGTACCCAAAGCCCATAAATAAAAATTTAGGCAACATGACCCAGAAAGTTTTCTTCTTAAGAAGTAAGAAGCAACTTGATGATACCTACTTATTTTTCACTGTCAAAAACAAAATGATAAAAAGAAATAACGATAAAAAGACAATGGATCTGAGCACGGATCCATTTCATTAAGCACTGAAATAATGGAAAAAGCAGCTCTGTACTTTCATACTTACACGATATACTCTAACAACAATGGGCCAAATATTTTCCTTGTAAAACACTGTCTTTGACTAAAAACAAAAAGTATAATGGATATTTCAAATAGCTATTTTAGAAACTGTAAAATTTCAGAGCATAAATCACTTACCTAGAAATATTTTAGATTTCAGATCTATAAAGAAGCATTTTCTTACAAAAATATCTTTCCTTCTTTCTAATTCATCACCTGTCTTATAACGTAAGTGTTTCTTAGACCAAATTTGAATTTTGATGACAACTGCATACATTCACATATGTCTCGCACTGCTTATTTCTTTTGCATGTGAGCTTGATGCCTAATAAATTGATACAAAGGAAATTATTTCACGAAGGGCAGATAAAACCCAAGATAAATAGGTAAGTAGAAGAGAATTATAAAAATGGTATTTTACTGTATTTTCCCAAAGATACAGGTTTCATTCTCTTTTTGTTACCTCTTGAAATGGGTAATATGTAAACACTAAGAGACAAGTATTTCAGTGTCTGAACATTAATCTAGAGAAAAATTTTAATTAGATGATTTTTACTGTTAGTTATCAGTTTTGGAGTTTCAAACCACACAGTTATACTATATTTAAAGGATTACAGTAACAATCTCCTTGGCTTGAGTCTTTCCCCTAGGGTATTAAGTTGTTTATGTATAGTTTCGGGGATCTTTGGACAACCTGATTTTATGTGCAAAACTGTATGAATATGGGTGTATACCCAGAAAATTTATAGATTTTGTGACATTTTCTTAAGAATATACAATGATAAATATTAAGATAATATATTTTTCTGGGCATTAAAAAAGATGCAACATATGTCCTTCATAAACACTGCATGCCACATTATATCCATGGCAATTAGTTGCCATTAATAATCATTTTCTTATTAGTGATGTAACAGGTCAATACAGGGAGAATTCAAACTCGGAATGCAAAACCTGAGTGATTTTTACATAGTCTCTGTATTTCCAGTTAGATGGCACATGTATGTAATAAATTCTAGACCACTGAAATTCTCTGATCACCATAGTTGGTATATAAATCATAGAAGTTTATCAAATTTTTTACTCTTTGTGTTTTTAATATTTTATATTCTCCAATCATGTGGTATCTAATAAGATGTACAAAGCTATTTCTGCTCAGTTATATGTTCAAAAAAGAAAATACAGGTACTACATAAAATTTTTTAAGTATAAAAATGTATTAAAATATTTGACTTTCAACATAATCCATATTTAGGAAGTTTCTGATATGGTTACAAATAAAAACCAAAGAAATGGTTAGCAATAAGTTTTCAAATATAGTAAACATAGCTGATCTCTTTTCATTATTTAAACATTTTACTTGTGAAATATATTGTGCACATAGAAAATATATAAAATTATATAAAAAGTTGTAAGAAAAATAATATACTCCCTATATCTGCTCCTCAGTTTATGAAATAGAACATTACCAGCACATGAGATGCCTGTTTGCCTATCTCTGAGAGCACTCCCTTTCTCACTGTTTCTCGTTATGTTTTTATGATTCTCTATATAGTTTTACCACCTATCATCGTTTTGCCTGTTTTGAACTTTATAGTGATGGAATCATACTCTATTTATTCTTCTGTGCTTGCTTCATTTCCTCAGTATTATGTTTTTTGAGATTCATCGACATCAAGGCACAAACTGAATTCCTTCATTTTCACTGCTGTGACAATTCCATTGTCTGAATACATCATAATTATTCTCTTCTACTGTTGAAGGATATTTGAGCTGCTTGCAAGATTTGTTCTTATGGAAATGCTGTCAGAAACATTCTTATACCAGTGAGGTGTTATGTCACCATTTCCCAAAGAGTATCTCTCATTTATATTACCACCAGCACTTACCCAGATCCACATTATCACCAATACATGATAATATCTGGCTTCTTATATTTAGTCAACATGAAATATGAAATGATATTGTAATTTAAAATTTTTGCTTCCTTAACTATTAATAAACTTGAGAATCTTATTTTCTTCCCCCTCTCTGTGTTTCATTGAGGTAAAATTGGCAAATACATATACATATAAGGAAATGATTTGATATGTATATACATAGTGAAATGATGACCACAATCAAATTAACACATTCATCACCAAACACAGTTACCACTGTGTGTGTGTATGTGTGTGTACATGGTGAGGACACTTACTATTATCCTCTTATCAAATGTCAAGTAAATAATTCTGCATTCTTAACTATAATCACCATGCTGTATACTACAGTAGCCGCTAACAATTTTTAAGTGTTCTCTATAACCTAAGTACATTTTTTAAAATTTATATTTATTTAGTGGTTATAACAACTTTCTAGGTGAGGTATTATAATATTATTTTCATATTACAGATAAAAAAAACTGACATGAAGAGTTTAAATTATTTTCCGAGTCACACAGTTAATAAGCAATGGAGCCAGAATTCAAACTCTTGGAATTCAATAAAGGAACTTCAATTCTTAGCCAATTGTAATTACAATATAGTCTGTTCCCTCCCTTATATATAGACTAAACATTTTATGTTTGCATTTAAAAGTACAGAATTCAAAGAGAAAAGAGGCAAAAGAAAAGAATCCAGAACCCCATCACTTCTCTGTACAAAATGTTTACTTTTGTTTTTAACAAATGATGCAACTTTACATCCTCATTCAACATTCAATAATTTTGGATATTTATGTTTTGTCTCAGCCACTC
The DNA here is from genome assembly GCA_963574635.1 of Cheracebus regulus. Lineage (NCBI taxonomy): Eukaryota > Metazoa > Chordata > Mammalia > Primates > Pitheciidae > Cheracebus > Cheracebus regulus. The sequence continues at coordinate 12,667 of CAUYQU010052695.1, forward strand.
TAATTCTACATTAAACATATTGTACAGTCACAAAATTTAGTATAGTTACTTTTGATTTTTTTCTATGCTTTCCTTTTGAAATGATTATTTTTAATGACTTTTGAGAGAACCCATTTTACATTAGATACTGTAAGGTGTCATAATAGGAACATTTATATGAAAAGTCAGAAACCGTAGATATGGGCATAGTGAAGGGCTCACATTAAATGCTGGATGTTATTTTAAATAATATTATTTTTATTTTTTATTTGGTGGTTTACAACACCAAATCATTTAAATTGGACCCCCTTAAGTTTTACTGAAGTTGTGAAACTTTTTATATTTATTAAACATTTGTCATTGTGTATGTGTGAGTTTTTGGGAGAATTGCAACTTTGAATTTTTGAATTTTTTCTACTAATTTTCTTAATAAAATAGTTTAGGTACTAACCATCTCTGTCTTTTATGTTTTATAAATATTTCTCTCATTTAGACTTAAAAATTATTAGTCATATTTTTAAATGATGGTCAAAAAAGTAATAATATTTCTATCAAAATTAAATAGTTTAGAATTACCTATAAAACTAAAATTTCCCAATACACTATTTGTAGAATCTTATCTTTATATTAATTCTAAACCACATTAGTTTAATATAGGAGAGAGTAGATAATCATTGTAAACACAATAGAGTTGGGCATATATTACAGATTTATGTTGGTATCTAAATAAATAAGAATGCTATAATATGAATTTAAATATAGTTTTAAAGTTTTGATTTTATTTGTAATTGACAAATAATCCTTGTGTATGTTTATGGAGTACAATGAAATGTTTTAATCCACATATACATTATACACAGATTCAATCAAGCTAATTAACACACCCATCACCTCATCAACTTTTCACTTTTTTGTGGTAAAAATGAGTTTGGGCAGTATATGTTAAATTAAAAAAAATATATATTAACTTAAAAATGCAACACTGACACTGGAAAATTGAAATTATTTGAAAATTTATAACCAATTGTATTTGTTATTTTATAATTACATTATTTTTATTTTAAATAATAGTTTTGTACAGATAAGTTTCTGTATTTTCCTAGTTATGTTTATATCACTTAAATAGCAGAGTCCATGTCAAATATTTACCAGAATACAATAACAACAAACATACACATGCACATACAAACACACCCATGTAATCAGAGTAAAGCTATCTTAATGGATCATATGAACACCTGAAATGCATCTTTCTTCAAACAATATGCATTAATTCAGTATCTACAATAGGCATGGTGATACAAAGGTAAATGAAACACAGTATTTGCCCTTGAAAATTAAACAGTCTGATTGGGAATAAATGTTATATATGTATTTTGAATATGGAAAGATAAATACAAATGGAGTTATGCCTAGGCATAGTGAGTGGTAGAAAACAATTGATTCTGTGCTTTAGAGAAATTTCACAGAAAATAAGATATCAGAGCAGAATCCTCTAGAAGCAGTAGAGATTAGCCAGGCAAAAAGAATAATATGTTTAAAGACGAGAAATGTACAACAGTCAGGGGTGTTATAAGCCATGTAATGGGACTGAGCAGAGACTATGGACAAAGGGATGATAGATGATGACAGGAAAAAAAAAATGGGGCCAGAAGCCACATCAGGTCTTAATCTTTTAGGGATGGGTAACTATTTTTAAATACAAGTGGGAGAATCTCATGGGTGTCATTCATTTTCTAGACAGAATTCTGGCATTTAAGGAAAGACTGGAGGTGGAGCTGCTAATAAGAATGCCTTGCATGGATACTAGAAGACACATATTAAGGGTAGAAGCAAAAGCCTTGGCAGTGGAGACGAGGGATGAGGAGGAAAAGACAATTCCAGAAATATTTCAGAGTTAAAATTGTAAAGAATTGATGACCTATTGGTGAAATAAAATGTGATCCAGATGATCCATGTAAATGTTAATTCCATTAATGGAACTCTGGAGAAGCAAAAGACTTGTGTTAGGGTTAAGACAAAACAACTTTAATGAAAAGTAAGTCGCATTTCTGGGATCTGTGAACCCCAGTTTTTGCTTATTTATGCTCAGATCCATTGCCTTTTCTCCTACTACATTTCCTGGGCTCCCTTGCCATCTGGGTTTACCAAAGTATCTTGTAGGAATGAAGAGAAGGAAGTAGGAGTGCTCAAGGTATTTCTTTCTCTCTTGCTCTGCCTGCATGTGGATAGTTCTATTTCTGGCAGTTGGCTACATCTCATTTATATTCTAGCTCCTCATCTTATTGTCCATCCCACTGTGGACTAAGCTCCCCCAGGACAGCTTTAAGATTTGGATTCTTGTTAAAACTTCTCTTTACTGTCATCAGTCCTAAAGTCGTAGTGGCTTTCTGCTGTTGTTGCTATGCTCTGTTTGACTTCTTTCTTCCATTGTCTTTGTTACCAAATGCCTTAAATGGTTCCTGTATCTTGGCTGAACTTTGGTGGATTCGCTGTAGAATATTCAAGCCATCATATACAGTGAGAATGAATAAATGCCAGAGTGGTAATCCAGGGTGGAGTGAGAGGTCAAATTTAAAGGTCTGAGAGTCATGATATGCAGAGGACAGATAACTACTCCAAGACAGTGTGCTGAATAAAAGGAAGACCATGAATAGAGTTAAGCTAAAATGAGAGGTAAGGTTGAGGGACAGAGGACTTTGTATGACTCAGAATAATTTGAAATAAACTCAAGAAAAATTAAAACCTAAAGAGAACACTAAAAATATAACTTTCATGAGTTAAGGTAGAAAATAAGGCATTTCACCGTGTAAGCAGACAGTGATGAATACAAAAACACAAGATGATAATAGAAGGGAGATGAGAAGTGGTAATAGATAAAGCTTACTTTCAACACTGAAGAGTCCTGCTAAGAGGAGTATATACTTCTTTTCTAAAGACTTAATTTTTTTTCAAAGGCAATTTTAGATTCACAGCACAACTAAGAGGAAGGCTATAGCAATTGTTCATATACTCCCTGCCCATATACATGCATAGCCTCCGCTCTTTTTAAAATCCCCTACCAGAGTGGCACATTTGTTGCAAATGATGGGCGTAAGAAGAGACATCATAATCATCCAAAGTCCATAGTTTACATTAGGATCTCTCTTGCACATACTATGGGTTTGGACAAATGTATGATGATTTGTATTCATCGTTATACAGAATAGTTTCATTGCCTTAAAATTTCCTATTGTTTCGCTTATTTATCCCTCCCCTCAACCCTTGGCAAACACTAATCTTTTGTACTGTTTCTGTAGTTTTGCCTTTAGAATCCCATAGACACTTGGAATCATATAGTATATAGCCTTTCTGTTATTAATTTGCATTTAAGTTTCCTCTATGTCTTTTCATGGCTGGATAGCTAATTTCTTTTTAGCACTGAACAGTATTCCATTGTCTGGATGTATCATCATTTATTTATCTTGTCACCCTAGAAGGACATTTTGGTGGCTTTCAAGTTTTGGCAATTATTAATGAAACTTCTATAAACATTCATATGCAGATTTTTGAGGAAATAATTCTTCAACTCCTTTTGGTAAATACTAAGGCACTTGATGAATGGATCATAAAGAAGAAATATGTTTCATTTCATTAGAAACTACCCAGCTGTTTTTCAAAGTGACTATACCATTTTACTTCCCACCAGCAATGAGTGAGTTCCAGTTGCTCCACATCCTCATTGGTGTTTGGTGTCGTCAGTGTTCCAGACTTTGGCCATTTTAAAAGGTGTGAGTGGTATCTCACTGTTGCTTAAATTTGCATTTCCCTGACTACATGTAAGTTAGAGCATCTTTTCATGTGCTCATTTGCCATCTATATATTTTCTATATTTTCTTTGGTTAAGTGTCTGCTAAAGGCTGTGGCCCATTTTTAATTGTTTTCTTATTGTTGAGTTTTAGTAGTTCTTTGTATTTTGGATAAAAGTCCTTTATGTGGTTTGTGTTTTGCAAATATTTTCTCTCAGACTGTGCCTTGCCTTATCATTCTCTAAAAAAAAGTCTTTCACAAAAGTTTTTTTTTTTTTAATTTTAATGAAATTCAGTTTATCATTTTTTTTCCATGAACTATGCCTTTGGTGTTATATCTATGTCATTACCATATTCAAGGTACTACTGTATTGTATATGTAGGTCTATAGCTCACTTCAAGCTAATTTTCGTGAACAATGTAAGGTCTGTGTCTTCTGGTTTTGTTTTATAATGTGGATGTTTACTTCTTCCACATTTTTTTTAATGTGGATGTTCACTTGTTGAATGACTATCTTTGCTCCAATGCAGCACCTTTGTCCTTTGTCATACATCAGTAGACTAAATTTATGTGGCTCTACTTCTGAGCTCTCTATTCCATCCCATTCATTAATTATATAGCAATCTGTGTTCCTATTTTCTTAGCCTAGCTAAAGATGTATTTATCTTTCTGTTTTATATATGTTCTCTTGATTTCCTGTTTTTAGTTTCACTGATTTCTGCCCTTATGTTTTTTATTATTACTACTTGCTTACTTTGGATTTCATTTGCTGTTTTTGTTCTAGTTTCCTGAAATTGATACTTTGATTATCTATTTTAGATCATTCTTCTTTTCTAATAGGTGTACTCACTGCTATACATTTCCCTCTAAGCACTGCTTTGGACGCATCTCACAAATTTCGATAAACCATGTTTTCATTTTTTGTTTAGTTAAAAATAGTTTTACATTGCTTTTGAGATTTCTTCTTTGACTCACTTGTTTTTTAGAAGGATGTTTGTTAATCTCCACTATTGTGGGAATATCCAGTTATCATCCTTTTAGTGATATCCAATTTAATTCCACTGTGGTTTGAGAGCAGACATTGTATGCTTTCAATTCTTTTAAATTTGGTAAGGTATGATTAACGGGCTGAAATGTGGTCTGAATTGGTAAATGATCCATGTGAGCTTGAAAAGTATGTGTATTCTGCTGTTGTTGGATGAAGTCATCTACAAATGTCTATCATATTTTCTTTTTTTGTCATCAGAGTCACCACACTAGATCATACTAGATGTATGCAATAATCTACAGTATATTTCAATATAACTAGAAGAAAATAATTCATATATTTCTAGCATAAAGACAAATATTTAAGCTGATGGATATATGAATACACTGATTTGTTTTTTACAAATTATATGAATGTATTAAATTATTACATGTACCCCAAATGTATATCTATTATGTATTAATAGAAATAATATGTCTTAAATTCAAGAGTATGGGTACATATTTGTCCAGTTTAAAAAGAAGAAAATATCCATGCCACGTATCCTCTCAGTTTCACAAGTAGAAACTCTAGTACCTTTGACGACCATTGTGTGACTTACTCTGACAGACATCCCATTCTTCACCCATAGTCGGTCACTCTCCTGAACTCTATGTAAACATTTCCTTTTTCTCTTCAATTTGTACTTTCTAGGTGTGTGTGGTTTCCCTGAAGAATATATATTTGCCTATTTTTTTATTTTAAAAATGTATATACAGTTGATTGATGGTGGTGTTGAGCTCAACTATGCCCTTGCTGATTTTTTTTGGTAGATTTGTCCAGTTCTGAGATGTGATTTTAAAGTCTCCAACTATAAGGCAATTTGTCTATTCACTGCATTTCTATTAGTTTTGCAGCACATAGTTTCATGCCCTGTTGTTAGGTGCATACCTAATTAAGAATTATTATGTGTTCTTGGATAGTTGACCCCTTTATCATTAAGCAATGCACTTTTTTATTGCCAACAAATTTTCTTGCTTTGAAATAAGTTCTATCTGAAATTAATGTAACTTTTCAGGCTCTCTTTTGATTCTTGTTAGTATGCTATATATATATAGTTTATCCATCTATTTTTAATCTCTATGTACCTTTATATTTAAAATGGGTTTCTTATGGACAAATCACTGGGTCCTGTTTTTTGATCCACACTAATAATCTGTGTCTTTTAATTATTGCATTAATATCACTGATGTTCAAACTTATTATTTATATTAATTTGTATTTGTTAAAAATTTGATTAGTTGACATTGTTCTTATCTTCTATTTTTATTTTTCACCATTTTTCTGCCTTTTGTGGTATTGAGTATTTTATAATTCCAGGTTTTCTCCTTACCATATTATTTATACTTTCCTTTATACTTTTTACTCTAGAATTTGAAATATACATTTACAAGTAATCCAAGTCCATTTTTGGATAATACTATATCATTTCATAGTTGAGTACATTATAACCAAATAATCATAATTCCTTCCTCCAATCTCCTAAAGTATTGCCATTTTTCATTTCACATACATATATAACCATTCTTAATATTTATAGAGACAATAAACATAATATACTGCTGCTTTTATGATTTGAAACAGCTGTTATCACTTATGTATGAAACAATGGCAATTTTTATTTTATATTCTCTTATTCCTTCTTTGAAGCACTTCCATTCAATATGTAGATTAGAGTTTCTGACCTACATTGTTTTTCTTCTCTCTTAAGAATTTCTAATTTAACATTTCTTGCAATACAGGTCTACTGGCAACAAGTTTTTTCAATTTTTAATTGTTTCTGGAAGTCTTTATTTCTTTACTTTTGAAGATTGATTTTTCAGGGTACAGAATTCTAGGTTGGTAGGGTTTTATGTTTTGGGGGTATGGTTAAATAATTTAAGTATTTTACTTCACTCTCTTATTGCATGCATGATTTCTGAGGAGAAATCAAATGTAATTCTTATCCATGTTCTTCTATATCTAGTATTTCCCCATCTTCCCCTCTGGCTTCTTCAGAATTGTTTTATCTTTGATTTTCTGTAGCTTGAAAATGATATGTCTAAGTCTAGTTTGTTGTTATTTGACATTTATCCTGCTTCGTGTTCTCTGAGCTTCCTGGATCTGTGGTTTGGTGTCTGACATCAATTTGGGGGAAAGTCCCAGTCATTATTGCTTCAAATATTTATTGTATTACTTTCTCTTTATTCTCTTGATATTCCCAGTATACGTATGTTTTATCTTTTGTGGCTGCCCACATACTCTTGGGATATTCTGTTGATTTGTTTTTTTTTTTCTCAGTCTTTGTTTTCAAAGTTTCTATTGCCATATTCTTGAGCTTAGAAACTATTACTTCAGCCATGTCCTGTCTACTAATTATCACATCTAAGGCATTCTTTATTTTTGTCACAGAATTTCTAATCTCTTATTTTTTTGGTTTTGGTCCATTCTTAGGATTATCATCTCTCTGCTTACAGTGGGCAATTTATATTGTCTATCTTCTTCTTGCAAGCTATCTACTTTACCAATTAGAGTCCATAGCATATAAATCAAATTCTTTCAAATGTCCAGTCTGATATTTACAACATCTTGCCATGTTTGGTCCTGATGCTTGTTTTTTCGCTTCATATTGTGTTTTTTGCATTTGGTATGCCTTGTAATTTCTTTGATAGCTGAACATGATACACCAGGTAAAAGGAATTGCTATAAACAAGCCTTTAGTAAAGTGGTGGCAAGGTGTGGGGGAAGGAGAAGTATTCTATAGTCCTTTGATGAAGTCTCAGGCTTTCAGTGAGACCAAGGCATATCCTTGAAAGAAATTTTTTTTAGTTTGATCAATATTTAGCAGTCAGCTTTTAATATTCTAATAATTTGATTATATTCAGAATATATTTCCATATATAAATGAGCTCACACAGAGAAAATAGACAAACTGATCTATTTTATACATCTGAAGTTGTTTCAACTAGGTATGGAATATTGATGACACCTAATTTTTCAATTATACTTTAATTTAATGAGCTCTTGCTTAGAAAAGTACACAATCCTGATTGTCATTTAATATGTGGTAGAAAAATAAAATTGCTAATAGCTTCATTTCTAAAAAGTAAAATGAGAGTATCTGTCAATGAATTTAACACCCCTTAACAAAATAATTCCATTCATAGACAGGATGTTCCACATGTACAACCAGCAAAACCATGCGGAGCTCCATATGGAACATACCCAGATATTCAGTAATCTCAAGAATGAATTTAGTCTCTTTCCATTACCTTTAAAAGTATAGTCCCTATATGAAATCTGAAAAGAAATGATAATTAGGGCCAAAGATGTACATTTTCAGACTAATTAAATGTCTTATCTTCTTATTTTAAAACTCCTCAAGAGTTTTCTCAAACAAAGCAATGTTTATTTCTTCATTTATTCATAATAAATAATCTTTTTGACTGACAGAGGTAGAGAATAGTATGTACTAATTCTTTTTGAGCTACAGTTTGAGGCAAAGTTTCTGGAAAGTAAACATAAAAAGGATTTCTGAATTACTTTGTAATAATTATCAATAATATTCATGAATATTAAGCCTTAAAACAATGTATAAAGCTATCTCAGATGGAGTTAAATGATTTTTATAGAACAATGGTTCTCATGCAGAGATAATCTTGCCTCCCAGGAGACGTTTGGCAATGTCTGGAGAGTTCTGTCACTGCTGTGATATGAAGGTGGGGGATGCTATTGCCATCTAGTAAATAGAGTCCAGGGATTCTGCCATACAGTCTACAAAGCATTATCTGGTCCAAAATGTGAATAGTGCCAAGGTTGATAAACTCTGTTAACAGAGCACTTCACTATAAGCTAGTGCTTTTAAGATACTGACCTGCATACGCCTGGGGGGAAAATATGTTTACGATGCTGATGACTATCTCCTCCGCCATCTAATTAACTGAAAACAGTAGGCCTGATTTTTAATACAATCAAATACATTAGTGTTTCAGAAAACAATCATTTATAATTAGACTGTTTTTCTAAAATGTCATACATTTGGGGTTTCAAAAGCTTTAAGAACTAATTTCCAACCACATGTAAACTATTTTCAAGATTTTTGTTTACATAGTAACAAATTCTCAAAATACTATATTTCCTTTACAAATACAATACTGATTAAATTACTCCCTACATTTAAAAACTGATTTTGTGTTTCCTGATGTCGAGCACAACTTTTTTCAAACTCATTTGTGGCATACTCTTTGTGAAAACTAATTATAAATCTCTAAATAAGTATAAATTATTTAAATATAAATATAATTAACCTATATAAATATCCCCAATGCATCATATTTTCGTTTTCTTTTAATAGATTGTAAAACTAGTTTAGGCTTCTGTTTACTCCTTTGAGAATGCTCTTTATAACTATACTAGCAGAGCAGAGAAAATACAGTTCCTTAGCATATGCACACAGGAACAATTAGCATGTATTCCTTAACCTATGTCTAATTCTAACTGAGGTATCTGCCAGAACGATCAAATCGGCTGTCTCAGTCAAACATCATTAGCACTAATTAAGGTAGCATCAGTGAAGAATACTGCAGCATTTTTGAGGTGCTCCCCATTGGATTTATAGCTGATTTCAAATTGCACACACAGTGATATATGAACAAAACAATTGAGATTTGAAGTCAGACAGGCCTGGATTGTATCTCAATATTTACTCCTAATTAATACCTCTGCATCTCCATTTCATCATCAACTATGTCAATATAACTGGACCTTCTTCTTCTGGCTCTAATGTAACCAAGAACCCTCCTAGGGTTAGTCATTCATTGACAATAATGTAAATTCTGTGGAAGCTTTTGTGGAAAAATACAGAAGCAGCAGCCATGGTACACATTTTACATAGCAAAATGCCCCTTCTGTCACTGCCCTCTATGCTTGTCTCTCGCCACGTTTTTCTGGAGTCAGACATCACAGACCTTCTATGTGGACAAGTAGCTCTAGCTATGCCCCTCAACCCAGTTTCTTCTGACCTTCTTCCCTTTAACTCTCCCTATCACTTCACCTTTAATGAGCAATTGCTCTTCTCTTCAGTTTCTGCAATTTTCCACTTTACATTCTTCCTCTTTAGAAATGGAACACAAGGTAAATTTTCCTCCTTAAATATAATGTGAGAAAATGGTACTTAACTCAAAGAGCTGAAGTGAAATTAAAGACAATACTTCAGAATCTAGCACAGAATCTGTTGTGGATTTAAGCACTAAATCAGTGTTAGTAAACTGTTAGCTCTTTGCTTCCTTGCATGGATGCAAATTTTAAATTCCTCAGGGAAGATGTAGACATAAAACAGCCCCATGAAGACATCTGGAGAAAGAAATTCTCACCACTGTTTGTCTTAGAGGTAAAGACAACATTTTTATCAAATTGTAAGGACAGTCCTCCTAGATGTTATAATCTAAACACTGTCAGAATTCTTCATGACTAAATGTTATCATTTCTACCCTGGCATGGCAATCTCTAAAATAACCAACCCCACAGAGATAAGGAATGGCATCTTGCCAAAGGGAACATTACATTTAAAAAAAAAGAAAACTTGTTTCTCATCAAAATGAGTAACGAAAAACTAAAAATAGCCTATTGCAGTTCTTGGAAAACAAAATTCAATTTAGAATTTAGCCTTACCTTTTACTTCACATTGGGGTTTAACTTGGAGACTTTGATTTTCTGTCAGATTTTGACAGGATGATAGACTAATCTTAAATAAAGATGTAATAAATTTAATAAAATAATTTTTAATAAACTTAAGGTTAACTGGATCCAAAATTTCTTGTATATTTTAAAGACAAAACAATGTAAAGGTTTTCTTTTATTTTTTCATGACACATTGTATTACAACTTTGCAATAAATATATGCGCTCCCAATTAAGAAACATATTTTTTTGTATTTTTAGAATAGTGTTTAAACTGTCATGTGCTATCATGCTATTTTTATCAATGCTCATGCTTGAAAGATAAACTGACTCATATCAAGTAATTATATGCTTTACTTTTAAAATAAAACATAATCAATCGTACTTCCAGAGAAGCTTTTCTGAGAGTTTATTCTCACTGAACTATGTGAAAACAGATCATTAATAGAGAAGATATATTATACATAATTAGTATGCTTGGGCACTTCTCTATTCTATACTTAAGTAACTAAGATTTTTCAATAGTTATATACACAATATATGTTCATATATTTAAATTAATTTTCCTTTATATTTACATATTTTTACACATATCCAGTCAGTATTGATGGGTTATGACACAGTAATAAACAAACAAGAGATTACTCACTTATGCACCTGCTATACCAGATCCACTTTATGATTTGGAGGACAATATTAAATAATGTTTTATAAGCCATGGTTTTTTTTTTATGACACTCTACCCTGACTTCTCCAACCTCTTTATTTTTAAACTTTTCTTTATCCAATTTTTTCTATCAAATTGTTAAATATTGAGACTTAGAGTTGCATTTCGGTGTCTTGGCTCTACATGCTATTCCCTGAGTGGTCTTATTCACTTCTGTGGATTCCATTGCCACTTATGCAAAAAACCCTTTCTAAACTTCTCTGCAGCCCACAATTCTCACCTGACATCCAGGCCCGCAGAGCAATGGACTCACTGAAGATCTCTGTCTAGGTAGCCTACAGATGCCTCAGATAAAATGCCCTCTCCACTGTCCTGTTTCTCCTACCTTGCAGCTTCCTGGAATCTGCATTGTATGTGCTCAAACAATAGATACTGAATAAATTAGTAAAATGAATAAAGACTGAATTAATGAGTTAATTCTTTAGAAAATGCCTTTGTCTTCTGCTCAGAAAAATTTCCCAACAATCTCTGCAAAATTATTTTCTGATTTTCTCTAATTTTGGAAATCCTGACAAAGACTTAAATACAAACTTTTGTTAACATTATGTTTTACTTTAAATTAACAAATAAAAACTATACATATTTATGGGGTAAAATGTGATGTTTTGGTACATATATACCTTGTGGAATGATCACATCAGGTTAATTAGCATATCCATCACCTCCTATATGTATCATTTCTTTGTAGCGAGAACATTTAAAGTCTATCTTTTAGCAATTTCAAAATATACAATAAGTAGTCAACAGGCTGTGCCAAAGAGCACCAGGACTTATTCCTCCTGTTCCCAGAGGCTGGTGGGGGTTGAGGAAGGGTCATGAGAAAGGGGCGATGCTGGTCAAAGAGTAAACAGTCTAATCACCTTGAAAAAAGTGGTCTTTAGCTGCCATGATCCACCCTACTCCTATTTACTATCCTCAAAGTCAATCCTGTATAGTTTAGCACTTATTTATGAAGCTCTTGCTGTTCTCTGGTTTGGGGATGCTAAAATGCCAAGATGTGTGGTATACTACGATCACCTGGAATTTAGACTAACCGAGAAGGATTAGGCCTCTTGTTTCTTGTAAACATAAGTAACACAACGCTGAGAAAATATTTTAATGACACACAGCTCACTCATCTGTCAGATCATGAATAAGCATTTAGTTAGCCTTTACTCAGTGCCTAGCACTTTATATTCTACAAAAAATATTAACCTATTTAGGATGTGGACTGCTATGTAGGAGGAAGCACGATGGTGGATGGCAGCATGCAGACATTAGCGGATTATGATTAAAATGAATTTTCAATTTTACCCATTTAGTTTTCATGCTTTATATTAAATAACCTTTAGAAGTTTGAAATACAAGTATTCTCTGAAGTTTTTTGCTAAAATGTCTACGATACATGACACTTTGCCCTAAATAAAACTATCTTCGAGACAGGAATGGGATTCTCAAGAACATTAACCTCTGCAAGTTCTTTGTGAAGCAAAGGGCAAAGTGGTGATTCACTAGATCTGAAAATAAGTATGAATTTTTCAAAGATGAAGAATCAAGCATCGTAAGTCATCTCTGGGGTTTAATAAGAACCTGTCATATATTAATCTGTTCATATTTCTCATAACATAAATATGCTACTTATAAATAACACCAATTTCTCCAATGAAATGTTATTTCTACATAAGGGTGGTAGAATAGGAATAACAAACATACAATATACCTGCTGCCAACAGCAACAATCATAAATAAATGATTAAAACATTTTGCTGATGATTCCAGAGGCAGCAGACTCCAGATTTCCACAGATCACACTATAGGCAAATACTATCAGTTGATTAATGTTGGCATATATGATAAAAACTGTTTGTCAACACCTGCTCTAGAATTGCAGAATTTACAGAAAGTAACTTCACAGCTAAGATTCTGCCTTATATTATAGGCCCTTTCTGTGCTTAACACAGGGCCTGATTTAAAGTAGATACTGGGTAAATTTTGGTTAAATGAATAATGTAATATTTTGGTGAATGTTTATAAAGCACAGTGGCATCATTATATTCACTGTTTAAAGAACCCAAATTGCTGCAAAAATTCTGAAATTGAAGCTTGCTTCACTGACATTAGATACCATGCGGCCTCAAGGTTTCTTTTCTCTAAGACACTTTCTAGCTTCACCCCTGGCTTCTGGAAAAAAAGACCCACTTCCTAAAATCCTAAATTTGGTTGTTTATATAATATATATTTACATGTTATAATTTATATTTATAATATTTATATAATATATATTTATAATATAATGTATAACAGATATTTATATATTTAATAAAGCTTTAATATATAAAAGCTCTTCCAATTTAAAAATCAGAGCTGACACAAAAGGAGCTAAGAATTCAACTTTTATTTGATAATAAAGAGAATAAGAATACAAATGTTTAATGATAATCATAACACATTAAAATGTAATCCCTTACCTCTGATGCCAAAGTGTAAGTTCAAAAAAGTAACCAAAACTGAAAATAATCTACAATAATTGACTCAGGTAATGGGAAATATAAACTACCCTAAAAGATTTTGTTTTCAGAAACATCCAGGCTAAGAAATAAAATTTTCCTGAATGTCCATTAAACTTCTCAGGAATGACTTTTTACCTTCAAGAAGTTCTTGACTGGTAATAACTTTCTTGACATAAGGTCAATGGAGCTAGCACCCCTTTCTATTACACTTTTGTGGTATTTCATTGAAATACTCACTTAGTTTAGCCCATTTTTACTTGTAAGTATAACAGATATACAGGCATTATCATATTTTGTTCTTAATCATGATAATAGCCTGCTTAATAGTACCATAACTGAAAACATCTTGAAACATGTAATTTATTAATTTTCCTATATTCAGATCACAGTAGGAGTAAAGATATAAGGCAGGAAGATAATAAGGCTGCTATAAATTTAGAAATTTACTCGGGTATAACAAACTATAGAAATTCAAGAACTTTCGATTTTTATTTTTAACAATATATCTGTGATTTTCTTGGGAAGGATTCAAATAGAAATAAAGATAAACATTACCAACCTAATCTCCAATAACTTTTTATCATAGAAGTGTATTTATACATACATATGTATGCACGTTTTTCAATATGTACATACACAACCGTTTATAGTTAACTCTGAGTCCACTGTTTCTAGCAAAGTTGCCTTACCGTCCAAAATTATAGATTCACAATTGTCGAAAGTTGAATTAAGTGACAATTATTTTAAAATCATTCAGTTTCTATAAAGAAATATAAGAGTTAGAATTTAGTAATGGCTCCATGTATTACATTGGTAAGCTTTTGTAAAATATTACATAAGTAGTTGGCATAAAATATGGAATAATAATCTTATTAATCAAATCATCAGAAAGAGAATGCTGTATTACTAAAAATGAAGCAAATAATATGCAGTACTAATTTTAAAATATTTTTAGTAACAGTAATCTCTCTTTAAATAAAATTCCACCAGGACACCTATGTATGAAACAGAGGCTGAGTTTCTCTAGTTGAGGGTGAAGAAGGGATGTGCTCAGTTATTCAGGAGTACCACTTACACACACACAAGCACAAACATTTCCTTGAGAAACTTGCTTTAAAAATGTATAAAAATTCAGAGCCTGATATTTGCTGATATGTGTCAGGTTCTCTGGTTGCCTTACTCACTTTTCTTTAATTAGTTGTTATTAAATCACGTTTGAACTTGATGAAAATTTAAGCAGACATACACTTACAAGAAAACAATTTTTACAGAGACAAGTTAGTTGACAGCTTAACATTGGAAACAGCATGCCTTTTCCACATTTCCACAGATTAATCCACTAAGATTAATGTAGCGTTTTCATTCATTTATATTATCAGTAAAACATAATATATGAGAATCCCAATTTTTGTATCCACAAAATCTTATGAGATTATAGTGAGGAAAGTTCACTATAGTATTTTACAGTAAAGCATGTAATATCATATAATTCTCTCTTTCTCTCCCTCTTTCTATGTATAGAAACATAAAACATAAAAGTGCGTGTACACATACATATATTTTATACACACACACACACATATACCCACACATCTATATAAATGGGACAGTTAATATGTTTCCTCTATATGAAAAAACAATAATAAAAAATGTGGAGGAATATTGCTATAAAAGATTAAAGCCATCTGAAATACTGCTTTTTAAAATGTAGATATGATAGTATTAAAGGTCTTATTTTTTACCTGAATGGCTCAACAGTGTAAGGAGATGATTTCCTTTTATCTCAAGGGTGTCCAATCTGGGCCACACTGGAAGAAGGAGGAGTATCTTGGGCCCCACATAAAATACAACTAACACTAACGATAACTGATGAATAACAACAACAACAAAATCACGAGAAGATCCCATAATGTTTTGAGAAAGTTTGTAAATTTGTGTTGGGCCACAATCAAAGTAACAATTGGAAAAAAAAGTAACAACTGAAAAAAGCATCAAGGGCAACAAAATTCACTATATCCCAAAATGAATTCCGCTACACAGATTTTTTTTATTAGATACAATATGACATTATATCACACAGTCCCCTGGATGTAAATGTTCAAGTTGTTTATCCAAAATAAGTAGGACAAAAAAAAAAAACAGCTTTACAGTATCTTTCCTTCCCAAACTCTTTATTTTGTTAGCTTAAAAAGCAGAAACAGAAAAAAAAAATTAAACACCTAGATATTTTACATAATTCCATAAGGGCCTTTATATGGTAAGGATTTGGTTTGTTTGTTTTTTTCTCTAGGGTTTACTTTATGAACTTTAGTCAAAATATTAGGCATTTGACTTAACATTTTGATAATGCGAAGGATGGATGAACCACATAGCTTTAAAATCCCCTTTGAGAATGCATACCGAACTTTTTAACATACAGTTCATGGACTATAAAAATTGTCCTATCTTCAAGAGTACACATTTAAGAACCAATTATCTACCAGTTAAAACATCACCAGGGAAGAGAGCAATCTCGGACATATACTCCTCATTAACACTCAATGCTCTAATTTTAATAACTTAGGTTGAAAATTATTTTTAAAAATCTATAAACATTTAAGGCAAATGAAATCCTCTCTCCTATAATATGAACCTATGCTCTACTAGCCTTAGGTCAGAGTTTACCCTCTTTTAAAATGAATAGCCTACTGGTTATAAGAATTAAAATAAAAATGCATTGTGTTCAATTGTGGTTTTACTTCTGTTAGAAAAAATACCCATCGTTTAGAGAGAAGTTTGGTTTGTCATTAAATAGATGTGATGGAGCTAAGATGAACTTTCCTGAAAGCCATGGGGAGCATACCAAAATAATCATAATAATAATAATAATAAAACAGTTTGATCAATATCAAAGTAAGATAAATGATTATGACAAAATGAAGCTGTCTCTATAAACTGCAAACAAAATAAATTTCATACCTCTATATTTATTTGCCACCTGGCTTTTTCTAACATTCTCATTGACTGCTAAATGCTACTTATTTTGTTTAATTCTAAAAGGAAATTCTGCTTCTTCAACCTGCTTATAATTTAAAATCTAGGAATATTTTAATCATTTACTTTTTAGAAGTCATCATGCTTTTTTTAAAAAAATAAGCCACATAGGTAATTGAACACTATAATCTGAAATATACCAGTTTGCAACACTGTGAAATAGGAAGGCCTGTGTCAAGTATAATATAATGTATTTAGTTTTCACCTCTGTTTATTTATTTACTGGTAAAAATAAATAATGCAAAACTGTTAGGATCACTGTTGATCTTGTTGCTCAATAATTATCAATGAAGATCATTCTGAAATTCATGTGAATAAGTGTATACATGTTGAATATATTGCACATTTGTGTGTGTGAGACATTTTAGTCCCAGTAAACAGATTAGGATAAAATAAGCTTTTCCAACCCACCTTGGGCCACATGCGGCCGGCCCAGGATAGCTTTGATTGTGGCCCAACACACATTTGTAAACTTTCTTAAAACATTATGAGATCTTTTTGTGATTTTTTGTTGTTGCTATTCATCAGCTATCATTAGTGTTAGTTGTATTTTATGTGGGGCCCAAGATAATCCTCCTTCTTCCAGTGTGGCCCAGATTGGACACCCTTGAGATAAAAGGAAACCATCCCCTTACACTGTTGATCATCATTCAGGTAAAAAATAAGACCTTTAATACTATCATATCTACATTTTTGCCTTTGAGGTAGGAGGCAGGACTCCACTCCAGAGGTAGGGCTTGAACAACTCATCAAAGTGAGGACTGGGTAAAACAAGCTGGAGTGAAAGCAGCTTTCCATCAGACACGCCCACCAGGGTGCCATGTCAACTTACCACTGCCGTGACAACACCAGGGAGCTACCGCCTTTTTCTATGGCAACGACACAATGACCCAAAAGTTAATACCCCTTTTTTTTAGAAATTTCTGCATTAACGGCCTCTTAATCTTCACGTAATTAAAGAAAATATAAATATGACTGCAAAACTGCACTGAGCCGCAACTCTCTAACTATGGGGTACCACTGCTCTGCAGAAGCAGTGAAGAGCTGTAACAAGGCCAGAAACATAACACTGCCTGTTCAGTAAAGCTGTTTTCTTCTACCTCTAGCTTGCTGTTGAATTATTTCCTGGGCAAGGCCGAAAATAATAGGGAGCTAAGCCCCACTATGCACCTTGCCTTTTTAGCATCACCTTGGTTACTGATCAAGTTAGCACTCAACCAACTTTCCTAAACTTCCTACGTTTTTAGATTTTATTGCTTATTTACTATCAGTTCTACAGTGTAAGTACTATATTTTGTTGTTTTTATAAGTTGCATCGAATTCAGCTCACTACAACTTGGTTGCTTTCCTGGACCTGTTAGCTGTACAACTGGAGGTGGAGGTTACAGTGAGCTGAGATTGTGCCACTGCAATCCAGCATAGGTGACAGAGCAAGACTGCGTCTCAAAACCGAACAAAACCAAAAACAAAAAGATGTTGAGACTGAATCGTGTGAAGCTACAGATTGTCAACCAATGACATAGACTCTAAATTCTGTATGTCTCCTTAACTAACTATGCAACATACATTAAAAGTACATTGTGCCTAGCAAAAGTACCATTCAGTGCAAATATTTGTATTCAGTTGAATCAAATTATAAATAAAAACTTAACCTGTATTTCAAACTACTTTTCTTATATGTTATTTACTAAACAAGATTGGTAATACCTGCCAAATTCTGTTTACAGAATAGAAAAATTACACAATGTCTGATTTCAATATCTTGCACATTTTATGTGCTAAAACTGTTGAGTGCTAAGAAGAAGCACCAAATATGTGGAAAATAAGTAAAATAACTCAAATGACCACAGATCATTAAGAACTTTTTTCTCATTTAAGAATGCTGGGAGGCCAGGGAATTTTATAATTATATACCACATGTTGCTACTCTTTTTAATCTCAGAGAATTTAGAATTCACATGTGCTTTACCCCCTATAATATTATTGCTGAAAGTTGGTCAAATTTTTGTCTCATTCTTACTTACATATCCTTTTGAAAAATATATTTTGGGTGATCCCTCTGGTATTGCATTTCCATCACCCTGTAAGGTTTACTTATGTAAATGTTTATAACTTAAAACCTTTGTTTTCAAATGTTCTGCAGAAAACCAAGCTTGTGATAAATGCTTAAGGAAGATTTATTTACCAAGTTGACTTCAAATTTTAAGCTTTTACCAAGAAGTAAGTAATTCTCCACAATGCTAAGTTCCACAAACAATAGTTCCTTGAAGCTTTTGAAAATAAACTGACTTGCTATCAGGAAAAATCATATATAGAAAAATGAAATCAAACTCCCAGATTTGAAAGGCTGATTATCATGTTACAACTTTTTTTATCTTTAGTGCTGATTTTTATGTATTTGTTCAAATAAAAAATCTCTATTTGTGACAATTTTTAAAGAAGCACAAAAACAGACACTTTTAATTCATCTAACTTATGGTGACTTTGGAATTGCCGGAAAATAGAAACAAACAAACAAACAGTATTTTATCAGTGAAATATGTACACACACAAAGAGAGCCTGTCAACAAAAATTCTTTATGTATTAGCCTTGCACATGGAAATCTATAAACCAAGCTGACAAGAAAATAGTCATGGCAATAATAATTCACAAGTTAATAATAGTTTTTACATCTACCTTTTGATTTTATCTGCATCCATAAATGGAAATGCAGGGTGAAATTTTTACTGACTGCTTTATCTTTCTCTTACAATTGCTCTAACGTCTCTGCATCATAGTTTTAAAAGATCGTCAGCAACCAGAGCGGTTACGTGAGTATACATTTCACCGCGTAATTCCAAAACAGGTGAAGAGTCACTTCTAAACTATAATTTTATTGAGTATTAAAAAATCAAAGAGTTAAATATTTATTATTTATATCATGTGATTTATTAAAACATCTCCCAAACTAATTTTGCCTTCCTTATATTGAATTCATTACAAGTCTTGCATATGTTTTAGCATACGGGCTGTAGGTTATAAGATCTGCCAGCCATTCTACTTCACATAAAAAGTCATCAATATCTATTTAAATGTCACTACCAAAATAAATGTTACAGGTCCATAAAGTGTTATGTTTTGGTGTTCAAAAACACGTGCTTTTATTTACATACTAATTATACACTAAATTAAATACTCATGGTCTCGTTACTAGACAGAGCGAAATGTCATAGAGATCCTTTATATATTTGTTTTAGCAAAGAACTAATGTATACCAAGACAATGATTCACAGATCAAGGTAAAGTAGCTCTTCTCAAATAATGACAAATAAAAATAATCTTTTTTAGTGTATTTCAAAATATTCATGACCTGAGGTATAGAATATTCTGTTTAGATTCCTGAATTGTCTATGTTAGCCCAGTCTATTAATAAAATTATTTAATATGGTAAGCTCCCATGCTTTGCATTCAGTAAATGAATACTATAATTCAGGGTCAGTTATATCACTTGAAAGATTGTTTCTATCACTTCAGATGTGAGTTTGCTCTCTAAATAAAAAACACTTTGCTCTTTCTTCAAGTTATTTGGCTATTTCATATGTTATCTTGTCAGGCTTTCTTAAATTAAAACTTGCTTTCCATGTAAATATTTATATCTTTAGAAGGTACTAAACCAAGTGGCAAAAACTTTTTTAAAATATCTGAAATGACCTAGGGCTATCACGCTCCAAGTATCTCCCTCTGATCCTAAATATTTCTGTTAGTACACAAACTTGTAAAACCCCTTTCTTCCACCCAACAAAAACATTCATAGTAACAGCCCCTTTAGTTGGGAAGAATAACCAAAAAGCCATTCATTCTTTTACCTCAATGCTGAAAGAATCTTGCCTCATAAGACTTTTGTATGACAAGTTAAAATTCTCTTAAAGTGAAATAATCCAAAAGCTGTTCAAAATGACTAATAAATGACAAATGTATGTCTGATTCTTGTTTTCTATAGTAATAGGACTCTAGTTTTAAGAAATTATATTTAATTTCTAGTTAATCATGCCCAGTATACTCAAAATCTTCCTATTACTTAGCATTTCTCAGCCTCACAAGATGTCAAATTGATTTCTATTTTAAAAACCATACCCCTAAGAATCCTTATGAGAATTCATAACTGGGGGAAATAATTTTAGTTGAAGGATCAAAGTGGCAATTTCAGGGAAGTGATACTTAAAAGGAAGTAACAGAATATGGAAATGGTGGATCCAGCCAGAGGGAGTGAGATATGAAAAGTCAGGTTCTAAGGTAAGAAACAACTGCATTCTTTCACAATAAAATAAAAGTTGGATATTGATTCTAGATGAGACGAAGGATTGCTTGAGTTACTCAAGGTCAAGTTGAAACAATAGCATAGTTGAACTGCAAGGAACTTGGAGATGGAAGAGGTTTGGATTGCGTCCTCATGCCATAAGAAGGCCCCCCAAAAGACTCTGAGTATGGATGTTGAGAAATAATAATGTCTAATAATTTATAATTATTCATAGCTATATTATGAAATTAATGTTCTTTTTAACAAAATGCTGAATTATCAAACTAACGATGTCTCCAGGAGCCTCATGCCAAGCTCATCACTTTAACTTAACCACCATTAAAACTAAATGTATAGATTTATATTTGCTTATACAACTACATAATATATAGGAAATAATGTTTTGCTACTAATTCAACCATACTCCTATTGATGTTTATTTGCTCTTGTTTCCAGTTTTATGTTATAGTAAACAATGCTGCAATAAAAATTCCTGGTCATATGTCTTTCTAGTCAAGTGTCTATTTTACTGAATAAATAAATAACAATGAGGCTGTGAGGCCAAAAATTATAGGAAATTTTAATTTTAATAAATTATGGTAAAATACATTTCAAATATTTTATACTAATTTACAGAGTTACTGGCAATTTACAAGAAACCATTTCCTTATTCTATTGCCAGTACTAGATGTTACCAAGTGTTTTAAAGTTTTGCCAATCTGATGAGAGCACTTTGACTTATACTGTTATTGTTGGTACTGTGATCACCATTTCAGTTCTATGACTATTATAGAGACTGAGCATCTTTTCACATAGTCAGCCATAAAAGTCACTTCTATAAATTCATCCCTCCTATTTTGTTTAATTATTTCTAGATCTGTCACCTTTTTGGAAGCGTTTTTAGTACATCCTTGAACACTAGAATAATTAACCCTTTGCCTATTATGAAAACAAGTATTTTCTCTCAACAAGCAACTTGCTTTTGATTTTTATTAAGATAACGTTTGTAAGATATCTTAAATTTCCATTTTACAAAATTATCAAAAGAACATTCTTGCCATTTTCTTAAGAGTAAATTGGGAATTAAGAGTGTATGCAGAACATTTAAGTCATAAACATTTATCAGCATTTGGAAATAGGCAAAAAGATTACTAGATATTATTTCCACAGAATGCTGGTTGTTGTGTGCCAAGAACCCTGTGGTGGAGATTTCTGATTTTGTAGGCCGTGTACCCTTCTTCAACTCAGAATTACTACTGACCTAGATATGTGGAACTCTTTAAAAGCCATGTTTAATCTGTAGAAGACTGAGTGAAATGCTAATGATTCTTCTCTTAGGAAAATTTAAATAATTTTTGTCCAAAAGAAGTGCAAATGACTTTTATACCATAACCCAAAGGTTAGTATATATTGCCTTGTACACCATTAAACACTCTAGTCACCTTTGGCAAATTTATTTCTGCATTCCTTTAACTTCAACTCTATAAATCTCACATCTCTTAATTTTTTTGAATCATTTCTGCTATTTTACTAGTTCCTTTATTAATTGATGAGCCAAATAATGTATTTGAAATAAGCTCATTTTGTATTTCTATGTAAGTTATATTTTTACCTTTTAAAAAAAATTCTACTTCAACAGAAGATTCCTAGGCAAGAGATTTTCATGGTCTCAAAACAAATAATAGAGAGGAGGAAATTTAAGAGTTAAAAAACGAGAAAGTGGGAGAAGCAGTGGCTCAGGTCAACTCTCCTGGCACTTGAGGAGGCGAGGCTATGTGTTAGAGGCCAGCCTGGGCAACATAGACAGCTCTCATCCTTTGGGAAAAACATGAGAAAGTAAGTATGAATGTGTTTGGGAGTCTGAGGGGTAAAGACAAATTGAGGATGAAAGAGAGAGACAGAGAAAGAGATAGAGGAAGGAAGGAAGGAGGGAGGGAGGGAGGGAGGGAAGGAGGGAAGGAAGGAAAGAGGGAAGGAAGGAAGGAAGGAAGGAAGGAAGGAAGGAAGGAAGGAAGGAAGAAAGAGAGTGACAATGAATACCTGATGGATGTAGCCCGCAAAAGGGCAGTGTCTGACAGCATTTATCCTGTAGTCTCAGATTTCACACAAGGACCTTATCTTCTTTGCTCACAATAGCAAAAGGAGGAGAGAGTAGGGATGAGGTAGCTTTATAGATCAGCAGACAGCATTAAGTTTTTTGTTTTAATGTTTAAATTTCTACTTTCTTTTTCTTATTTAAGTAAATTTATGGAGTCTAAGTGCAATTTTATTACATACATAGATTGTGTAGTGGTCAACTCAGGGCTTTTAGTGTATCAATCACTGGAACAACATGCATTGACCCAGTCATAATGTATCATCCTTCATCCTCTTCCCATCCATCCTCCATACTGAGTCTCCACTGTCAATGATTCCACTGCCTACATTCACGTGTACAGTTGTTAGCACCCACTTAGGAGAGTATGCAATATTTTTCTTTCTATATACAGCTTGTTTTGCTCAAAATAACAACCTTCAGTTCCATCTATGTTGCTGCAAGATGCATGATTTCATTCTTTTTTAAGGCTGAATAGTACTACTTTGTGTTTATACACCACATTTTCTTTGTCTTACCATCTGCTGATGGACACTTAGGTTGATATCTTTGCTGTTTTAAATAGTGCTGCAATAAATACAGGAGTGCAGGTATCTTTTGACATATTAATTTTCTATTTCTATATGAAATATGGAATATGGCTATTAGAGAGTTAGGTGAAAGGTAATGGCTGAAGATTTAAGAAGAAAAGTTGTGTCATTTTTGATGACATGAAAGCATGCTTTCCAGAAAAAATGTTACATTATTACAGTGGAGTACTTAGTTGGTTGTAATAATGAATGTATAAAGGTATTTTCTGGGATATATTTTCTCCTTCTCTTTTCTTGTCTTTGCCTAACTTAGATTTGTAATTTAGTTATAAATTTTGCATATAACATACATATATGTATACACATACATATCTATATATTTGTGTGCAAAATATTAAGGGCCTATCTTCCCCTAAAGTATGAAGCCTCAATAAAATGAGGAAGCAAGCCATTTTGCTCCCTTTTGGGACAGAGCACAGTGCTAACATTTGATTAGATGAGTATGGCCGAATGTCCATGAACCACAAACAGATGCATACTATAACACAAAATATGTAGATCTACAATACAGTGAATGAATTCAAATTTTCTAGCTTCTTTAAATAAACATTAAAATGGGAGAATACACACATATATACATAGAGTTAGAGGTGGAGACAGAGAGACACAGATGACAGAGATAGAGATGATGGAGTTAGTTATATGGAGATTGAGACAGTCTCAAGGAATTTTCTTGGAGTCTACATTCAAAGCCATGTGGTTATACTGTGACTATTTATACTTTTGAACAAATTCAAGAATCCCTTTTTCGGATCCTCTTATGAAAAAAACGGGCCCAGAACCTAAAGGCTTAATTGGCATATTGCACACATAAATGGATTCAGGAGCTCTGCAAATAATATCTAATTATGTACCACATCTAATTAAGGTCATAACACATGCTGCAGTGGATGAAGCAGATATAAATTTATTTTATTTTCACTTTTAGCCTGTTCTAAACCCAATTATGCTCAACAAACAAATGAATCGGTAGAATAAGACTACCAATTCATAAATAGATGCTTCCATCACCATTCTGTCACCTATCACATGGAGAGCCAACTTTGTATTAATGTCACTATAAAAAACAAAGTAAACCAAAAAGAATAAACATCTTTGAATCTCAAAGTGTCCTTCTAGGCCTGGGGTCAATTCCCTTTTTCTTAAAGTACTGGATAGAAAATATTTTAGAATTTGTAGGCCGATAGGTCTCTGTTGCAACTAGCGACCTCTGTCACTGCAGTGCAAAAGCAACCCTAAAATATATGTAAACAAAAGAATTCAACCACGTTCCAATAAAACTTTATTTAGAAATACAATCAGATCCCTGCTCTAGGCAACCATGGGAGAATTTTTAATATAATTATTTATTTATGTTATACTGTATCTATTATTGAAACTGAACCATTTAACTATCCATATTCCCTCAGTATTACAGGGGGGAAAAAGTCTACCCTTGAATGATTGTGGATTTCAGTTCATTCTTATGTCCAGGCAGTCTTTAGTTATAAATAAAATGGATACAAAGCCATGTCAGATTGACCTTGTCCCTTACCTTAGAAAGTTTTCACCCAGCTTTTTGAAATATCTGTACTTCTCCTGCTCTGTTTCCCAAACGTGGAGATAAATATGTTCCCTGACAGCCTGACTTTTTCTGAGGCAGCACTCAATTTATCACTCTGTTCCTTGAGCACATTTTCCAAATCCTGACAAAAACATCCCTGAAACCTTCAGAGAGGAAAAATAAACCCTCATCTCAGGCTCTGTAAATTACCACCAAGTATAGCCATGAATAAAATAAGCATCAATCCTGATTCATGTTTTAGAACATCCTACAAAACGGCAACTCATGCTCCAAAGGCCGTTGTCAGAACTTAGACCAGAGGAGATTAGGTAGGAAACAGAAAAGGTACTAAGTATGCTCTTTCATGCCACTTTTTATTAAAAAGCCAATCATTAGAGATCTCTGAGTGAAACAGTATTAATCTCGTGATTTTTCTTAAGCCTGCTTTCTTTAAATTACATAAAACTCAGGAAAAATAAAAAACAACAGACTTAGAACGCAAAAGCAGGCCCATCACTGAAAGAAGGGCTTAGCTGAAATGCACTTAGACTTCCTGAGAGCACAGAAAAAATACATTAGCCCTGATTGGTTTAGAAGATTGCTGACTTGAAAGCTCCTATTTTTAAGAAAGATCTGAGCGAGGTAACTTGATGTTCCTTGAATGATGAGTAGAGCCAAAAGCAGTCTGTGTAGGAAGGAAAGGAGAGAATATCCACATGTAACTGAAGGAATTGCTAACACGGCAATCACTTATTCACAAATATTATAACTATGGGCACTACACAAATAAATTTCCTGTACTCAAGGACAACCATGTAGTAGAAGATCTCAGAAAGCTACAGACATACATGGGGCCAATAAGATTAACATCAAAATACATACAAAGGTGGAATACTGAACCTGGAGTTGCGGATGAAGAAAGGGTTGGGAGAGGAAGCAATGTTTCTTGGAGAGAGTGAGAACAGAGCTGCTCCTGGAAAGATGGAAGGAATCTGACAGGAAGAAACTGCGGTGAGGAAGGTCAACTGCTGTGAGAGAGGAAGGAGAATGCAAAGGGTATCAAGTGGCACATAGAGAGAAAATAAAAGGTATGCTTCATTAAGTGTTTAAATGTGCCTACGTACATGGATAATAATTCTTATTCTATTGTTAATAATAATAGGAGCTGCATCAGTTGATGCTAACTTTGTACCATGGACTGTGCTAAGAGAATTACATGGATTTAGACCTTAAAACAGCCATTTAAATGAGTTACTATTATTAATCCCATTTGAAAAACTGAACACTGTGATTAAATGACTTAATCAAAATCACACAACTAGTAAGCTCTAAAGTCAGGATTTAAACCAAGTAGTTCTTAATCACTGTGCTAAACTGTTGTAGCAAGCTAAGAGAAATCTACAATTTTTTTTTTTTTTTTTTTAGCTTGAGTACCAGGCCAAGGTGAATCTATGGCTGGCTTAGAAAAAATAAAGAAGGACCTGCAGTTCATCCAGCACATTGCAGCTAGAGTAATCCCATCAAAACGTAAATTACCCTGTCCACATACCCCCACCTCCCTTAAATCCTCATTTCCAGTGCTCTAAGGTTAAAGATAAAACAGTCTTGCAACATCTGACTCCTGCTTAATCTCCTATCATCCCCACTCCAGCCAAAATGGACTTCTAGCTCTTGAGTCTGCCTTGCAATAAAGCGATTTTACATGCTTTTCTGCATTCTCTTTATAATCTAGTTAATACCGACTCATCCGTCAGATCTGTTTATAATTATTTCTTCAAAAAGCCTTTCAAATCCTCTTGACTATGTCAAATAATACTGTTACATTTAGAACATGTCTGGTATGATTTCCTATTTATTTGTGTTGTTATTATACATATTTTCTCTCCACTTCAACACCAACACTTTACCTGCTTTAATCAGGCTTTTGCTCCTCCACACCACTTAAAGTCCCATTTGCAAGGCCAGCAAAGATCCATCTTTCCCAATACTGTGGTTGATCCCCAATCATCTTATTGATTTTCTCAGTAGCAATCGACACAGTTCTTTCTTCTTGAAACATTTCCTTTCTTGGCACCAGGGTCAGTGCGTTCTCTTGGCCTTCTCTTCCTGTTCTTTCTTAATTACTTTGCAGATTTCTCTACCTCTTCTCTATTGCACAAAGTTGGTTTACTCTAGGCTTAGCATTGGACTTTCTCTATGTACACTCAGTCCCCGGGCATTCTTTTCTGGTTACAGATCTTCACACAACTCCCAGATTTTTGTCTCCAACAATTCCCCTTAATTTCAGCCTCATATATCCACTGTCTACTTAACATCATCAGCTGGAGATCCTAGAGACATTTCAAATATAGTATGTCAACAGAAGAAGGAACACAATTTAAAAATAAATCTAAAATAGCACATTATTTAAAATAGCATCCACTCTCCATCACTCTTGTTCCTCTTGCCCTGACTTATTTTCTTCATGACATACATATATAATTGTATTACATATTTAATTTTGGCTCTCTAGCTCCTCCAGGAAAATGTAAATTTTTAACTATGCTACTTTAAAAGTGCATTTCCAGTGTCTAGAACAGCACCTGGCAACCAGTAGCTGCTGAAAATATATTTGTGAAAATAGATCATAGACAATATCAACCACTGTCACTACACTGAAAACTCATGGGAGACAGAAACCTCTTACGTGTTTGATTACCATTGTTTTCCCAGTGCCTGTTGAATGGTAGTTATTAATGCTTTTTGACTACATGAATAAATCGAAATAATATCAGGGTAGTGCAATCTTACCAATGACAAGGGAGGACAGAGTTGCAACAAGGAGTGAAGCCATTAAAATCAGGAAATGTCAGGATGACAAGAACTGGTAAAAGGAAAATGTATTTAATAGTTAGGAAATTATTCAATCATTTTCTGTAAGTACGGTGCATACTGATAGCAGATGGTAATTGGCTAAGGAAGTAGCGGGAGGCGCAGAGACAGAGGCTCCAAAGTAGGCATGATATGGTACATACTATTCGAAACACATCGGTTTCTTTCATTCCATACACCAGTGTTGAAATTTCCTGCACAAACACAGCCATACCCCTCTTTCCCATAGTTAAAGAGTCCCCTTTCTTACCGGGCATCTTAAATCCTAAAGGAGTGCCCCTCTTCATTTTCCTCTTTGTGTGAATAAGGAGCTATACATCCGAAAGTTGTGAGGACCGATAAATGCTTAGAATACATTATATTTCATTTTCCATTTCAGGCTTTATAGCAAAAATATAAATGATACCCCCTTATTTATTTGTCTGTATAAGGAAAATAAAATAAAAAGTCACTGATAGATTTAAAAGCAAAGTGAAACTGGAATACAAATAAAAGACTGAGCAATCTAAAAGAGAATGTTCGTTAATTCTTCAGTATTTCCCTTGGTTCCATTCCTTCATTTCCATCTTTGTGTAAAGAAGGTTTTATATATCTGAAAATTGTCAGGGTAGAACACTGTTGTGAAATTAAGTTTCAAAGCTGGCTACATGTAGGTAGTGTTTGAAGCTTCTTATTTAAATATTGAAACTGGGAAGTATAAGTACATAAAGATTCGGTAAGCATAATATTTCCTGGCCTGTCACAATTTTTAAGTTTAATGATTTTGAAAACACTTAGCTAGACTATATACCTTGCATCTGGATGTGTGACTCTGGGTGAAAGAGTAACATCACAGATTGCAGCAGCCAGGAAATGCTAATTACATTATTTTAAAAAAGCAGTTATAAGTGTATGAGCCAGTCCACTGAAGACTCTAAGCTGGTCAGAACAAAAGGGCTGCTCAGGTTCTAGCATTGGCAAGAATGAGGACCATGACTCAGCTATGTTTAATATTCACTTTGATTTACTATCATACCAGCAAATTATCCTTGTGAAGAATAAACACAAGATTAAGAATGCAAGTGAATAGATGCTCCCTGAGGCTTTGTTTTATTCCACACAAGGGCATATGCAAAGTTCAGTTCTACCAGCATTCCACGCAGAGGGAGGAATCCTCTCAGTCAGCAAAGTGCAGAACATGGGAATTTGATCTTTTATAACCATTTGAATGGGAGGTAGTGTCAGGACTAAAGAGGTAGCCCCTTTCATTTTGGGGAGCTTCTTGTTGCATTTCAGATAAACACTTTTGCATTTTATATCTTAGTGCTTTTTTAGACCATCTAAACCTCCAGTGCAGTAGGCTTGGCTATGGCCCACCAAAAAGCCTGCTTGAAAGGAGACAGGAGATGGGAGAGGAAGCTCATCTCATAAATCACTGCTTGGTTTAGGAAACTGAAGCTGCGTATCCAGCTGACAAAGAATAAATAATCCTAGGGTAGGAACAGACCACCAAAATTTTGCTCACTGTATAAGAAAAAAACAAGTTTCATAGGGATCAATTAATAGTTTATACTCAAACTCTATGCAATCTAAACTAGAAATGGAAAGGAACAGTTCTAAAATAAATACACAAAATTCCACTCTGAACTATCAAAAACAAAAAGTGTGAAATTGGTGGAATCTGAACAACATACATAGAGACAACTTTGACTTGAAATAAGTAGACATAATTTGTAACTCAGACCTATTAAGGAAGTATTTCTGCAAAGCCAAAATACGTTCTTCAATTTTTTTTCTGTTTGGCCTGGGATAAATATAATATGGAAATATATTAACCCCTTTGGGTGATGTCTAAAACGAATGAAAAAGAGGAAAAGTAAAACATGTATGCATTAAAAAATACATCAACTTGTCAGAATTTGCCTAATCATAAAATCTAAAAGCTCTCAGCCTGAGAGTCTTCTCATTCCACACAGTTTCCATTATCTTGCAAAGTTATACCATTAAAACTCCCACAGTTACAACTAATAAGGGCACACACTATATTGTGTTCCTTTAGGTCACAGCTAACCCTATTTTTATGGCTTATGTAAAATTACATAGGAAAGAAATACCAGATATTTAAAAGTTATTCCAGGGACAATAACATTTTATGATTTCTGAAGCTAAATATCATGATTTTTGATACATGAGAAATGCAAACTTGCAAAATAGGCTAGTATACTACTATGAATAAATCCATTTGAAGCTACCATTTGACATAAATCATGCTTTATCCCTAAAAAGCCTTCATGTTTCTCATTGGATAATATTTGTTTCCATGGAAAGAATGATGTGGGAATAGTGTTGTAAGAAATGCAGTCCTAGCACAAGTTACCACCCACTCCTGAATCGAACCTGGAAATCATGACAAAATTCCTTAATCAGCATTTTTTCACACTTCATATAGTAAATATTGGATGTGTCTGAGAAAAATATTTTCTTTCCATTACTGTGGGCATATTATAATTTAAATGAGACCCTGAGAAAGTGACACCACACGGGGGAAAATACACTAGTTAATCGTCTATTCTCCCCACATGTGTGACCTCTTAGCCTTCTGTTTACTTCCTATAAGACCTCGAAAACTCCATGCTTGTTTTTGTCAGATACTCAAAAAACCTTCATCCCTCCTCTTTATATCCAGGTTCACAATCTGAATACCAATGATCAATTCAAAGAATGCCATAAACAAAACAAATGCCTAAATCAAACTTAAGCTTCTGAGATTGGATAAAGAAAGCTCCAATGGCTACACTTAGTCAAATTAAAAATAATTTTATACTCTCGAGAGAATAGCATTATTGAATATTATCCCCAGAATGAGAAAATATAGGTATTACTGTTAAGTATGAAAGAGGGCAAATATGCTAATGTACAGGTATTTGTTCAGCGTCAGTACAAACCATACTGATAAATGGACCAAGAGGGGGTACAAGTACTTCCTCCTTATGCACAGAGAAATTCCAAAGTACCTAGTAGATGCCCGAAAACGCTAATAGTACCAAACTCCATATACACCATAATATACTGCATTTCAGAGAATGAAGAAGATGTCACTTACCTCTTCATAAGTGTATTAAAAACAGTAAAAACACTGCTTACTCCGAGAGATGCTTTATAAGATAATTCACCATCCCCAATCAAGAAAGGGGCATTATCACAGTTCATCTATTCACTGCTTTTTAGGTATTTGTTTTATGCCAGGCAATGCTCAAACCACTGGGAAAAAAAAAAGAAAAGAAAAGAACCAGAGACAAAATAGGAGAGCAAGTAAAGTGGAAAAGTAGCCCTGAAAGAATGAATTCTTTAAGCAGCTTAATGCCAAAGGAACATTAGATTGGAAGAGAACACAGTGGCAGTAGGTGTTGTTGAAGAGATAAAGAGGGACCATGTCATGAAGTTTTATGTAAAAGCAAGGGATACAGAGAAGGTGATGGGCAGAGAGAAGTAGGGTTAAAGTTGTTGTGGATATTAATAATTTTTAGATTAAAATCCAAATTTAATTCAAATGTCTAAACGCCAGTACCCAAAATAAAATGTCACAAAGAGGAAGTCAAAATACTTGTTTCTCTTTTCATAAGAACACATGAGGTACATGGGTGGCTTGACTTTATAAGAAAGCTGCTGTGGACAGTGAAAAGAAAAATAAAACATGGTCATTTAGAAGAATTCCGAGGGTCAGACTGAGATGAGAAATCACAGACTTATTATCACACCAGTTTTCATAGTTTCGTGATTTTCAATAGCATTCAATACCCCAAGTGAAAATGCAAATCCAGACTGCTCAATTGAGAAAGAATAAGGATTTTGCCAGATAGATAAAGGAAAGAAAAGAGTACTGCAAGGAAATAAAGATTTGTGCAAGAGAGTTATTTATGTTGTATACTAAATCTTATTTGAACAGTAAGGGGAGGGAAAATGAGAAAAGAGACATGGAAGAAAATGAGGTGGGTCAAGCTACTGGATATTGGTGGCAGGAAGAGAGAGCAATGTGATTATTTTATTGTATCTCATGATTTCAGAGTTCAGAAGTTCCAGATAATATCAAGATCCAGAACAGAGGCATTGCCTAGTGGATACTATGAAAGGAAGTGGAATGTCAACAGAGGTAAGGTGATTAAGGGATTTCTGCCAAGGGTAGTTGACTTACCTTACCTATGTACTTTAACCTATCCAAACAGATGACAAGATATATAGATAAAGAAACACTGCCATACAGACTTCTAAATCAGAAGGAGTAATAAAGAAGATAATAGACGACACTGAGGAGTAGATGGCAGTAATGTAAGTCAAGGCAAACTAAACACATACATATACCTTGGATCAACTTTATGCTATGCCACATTCTGAACAACTGAATAAAGTTATACATTGAGGGAATTATCACTGTAAATTCATGGTCATCTAGTCAAAATCCACCCCCACCTGCCCAGATCATAGTATATGCCTCTGATCAAAAACTTGTCTAACTTTATCCACAAACTTTAGATTTTCTCCACCTTGTTCGAACTCTACAAAGAAAACTTAAATTCCAGAAATATCCTTAACTTATAACTATAAAACTAAATATCCATGCAAATTGTTATATTCTTTCTTTTCTCTGCTCTTTCATTACAGGTAGTGTACCTTCTGGTCAAAGTCAATCAATAGCCTATATGTCTTAGATCTTATTCAGTTCCACATTCTTAGACATGGATTCTCTTTTCTCATATATATATATCCCCCATATTTCTGTTCACACGTTTTTCATAGATATTTAGACATAATCAAAAATTCCCAATTCAGAAAAGTAAAGGCTCTTTCAAACTTTTATTCTCCAGAAACAGCTCTATGTTTTTTTAAACTTCATACATTAACTCTTCAAATGAGTCACTCTGTTTCCATTTCCTGAACTCCTACTCACTCAACAAGTTTTTGTCTGGGTTTCACCCCTCATCACTCCAGCAATACATGTTTAGCTACGATCACCAGTGATCTTCCAGTGTCCAAGTCCCATGGTTATGTTTTAGTCCTTATCTCAATTAACCTCTCAGCAACATCCAACAGTGACAATTACTTTGCCATTCTTGTAAGACTTTTTTTTTCTGGTCTTTAGAACATGCCAGGTTTCTGTTGTTGTTTTCCTCCATGACAAATCATTTTCATCCTTTGCAGAGTGATCTATTCCAATACACTCTAAAAGTATTAGGATATGTCAAGATTTGCTCCTAAAATTACCTCCTTTTGCACTCTATATTCCCTTCCTAGGGATTTGTAGTGATGCCAAAGACTTCATTCCCCATGTATACCACCAAATTTATGTATCTCTTTCCAAATTCATTGCTATCATCTCTTTAATTGTGTAACCAAGTGTTCACTCTAGAATTATGCTTGAATAAATGAAAGAAATACTCTTTTTCACAAGAGGATAAAAAAAATAATGATTTTTAGATATATCTTGGGAATTGTTTTTATTGTCCCTTCTTGAGTAAATTCCTATTCTCCCCTCAAGATGTAACTCAAATTCTAAATTATCTGAATAATTCCTGAGTCTCGTTCTCCCATCTCCAATAGCAACACATGCCTACTTCTACAACTGTACATAGCCCATGGATATGTCTTCCTCCAACCCTCAGTATAGGATCTCCATAATGTCAAAGTCAGGTTGTATTCTTAATTCTCTTTTCAAAACCTACTACTCCGATGCATGGTAGGTGCTAAAAATTTTTAAACGAATAGTTAAATGCCAGTAGGCCAGCACTTCCTAAAATGTGCTCCAGGGTTTTCAAGGATGCTCCCAGAAGGAGAGATTCTGTGATTATGTAAGTCCAGGAAGTTGATACTAAATCCTGTTTTAGAGATGCTGATTTCACATGTGAAGGACTATAAGAAGTTCTTAAAATAAAAAACTGTTCAATTTTAATATTTAAATAAGGAAGATATCTTTCTCTTTTCCTCTTTTAACATACATATTAGCATTCCTCAAAAAGTCTTTATCTCTTAACATAGTTTGAATTTTAACTCACGAGGATCAGCAAAACACATGTTAAAGAACTTGGGAGCATGTCACCTTCTCTTTGATCAGGATGCTCCATAATGATAAGATACAGGCACTAATTTCTTTAATGTAGCTTTGAAATTTCTTAGTGGAAAAAGACTTTTGATCAATGTGGCACTGCTATACACTGACATATACATCAAATCTAACATATTCTTTTTGGGTTTTGTTTTCTACAATGTCACTAATTTCAGAACATTGCCTAACGATTGCAATATAATTACAGCCACATTCAAGCCATTGTTTTGTTTTCTGAATGTGCTCTTAAAATGATAATATAGTTGCCTAAGCACCAAATATACCACCATGCAGGCAGCTTGGACAATAAAGGCATTAATAGCTCTAAAACAGAATTTCCACTTGAAGCTCAAAAACCTTATCACGGCCAAGTCGGGCAGATCAAGAGGTCAAGATATCGAGACCGTCCTGGCCAACTTGGTGAAACTCTGTCTCTACAAAAAAAAAATACAAAAATTAGCTGGGCATGGTGGCAGGCACCTGCAGTCCCAGCTACTTGGGAGGCTGAGGCAGGAGAACTGCTTGAACCCGGGAGGCAGAGACTGCAGTGAGCTGAGATTGCGCCACTGCACTAGAGCCTAGCACCTGGTGACAGAGCGAGACTCTGTCTCCAAAAAAAATAAGAAAAAAAAAAACCTTATCACTTCACCTTCAGAATACTTTGTCTAGTAGCATTTAGATAGAGTACATTTAAAACCAGACACCCAGAACAACAGTGTTCCCCTAAATGGCTTTTATGCTATGTTACCTTTAATGTGTAACAAAGAAGTAATCTCTATTTGCCAAATAGAAACTTCTAATATATATCCTAACAAACAACATTATGTAACAATAGAACACCCTTCCTAGTAATAGAATTCTCATTAAAAACAACACAATAGCAAAATGACTGACTCATCAGCTTTCGTGCCCTCTGTCTATTTGGGACAAGCATAGGGAAGTTACAAGTTATTTATGTGCAGCCCAAATGACAGGCAAGAGAAGTTACTAAGCAACATTAGGTACTTGCATTTTTCTAATCTTTAAAAGCTGTCTAAAGCGGAATAATCCTATAATATACAGGTAAGAGGAAAAGCAATGTGGGAGTTATGTTTTTGACTGAATGAAAATGTTTTGCTTAATAATTCTAAAATTCTGATTCACTACAAATTCATCTGCTTTGGTCTTAAGAATTACTTCAGCTGTTTAAGCCTCTTCTACTCACTGTCACCTCTTATACTCACTGTCAACACGACAGACCAGGTGTACAGAGAAAAACAGCATTAATGGGGGGTTGCAGGTGAGGCAGGAGTGGTCATTATGCGTCCTGAAACCAGCTGGTTCTCCTACTCATTATATTATTCCTATTGTATAAATAGGATCTTCTGCTCATCTCAGCAACAGCTCTTTGTTCCTTTCACAGCACTATTACAACAAATAATCACGCACTTGTTTCTTTGTTTAGGTCTGTTCGCATCTGTCTTTCACCGAAGTGCAACCTTTAGTACTGTAAGAACTTTTCCATCCATTCCTCTTCTTTCACTGATCTGGCAGAGTGCCTGACACAGAGTAGCCCATCAATGACTGAAGGATGAAAAGGATAGGGCCACAGTATAAGTAAGTAGTTCTGTCTCTAAGGGATAGTTTTCATATCTCTATATGAACCTTAAACTTCCCAGAACTAGCTGAGTATTACCGACAATCTCCATCATACACACTAGGAAAGGCAAGACAAGTGAGAATTCCCCAGCCCATATTTCTTTTCATTAAGGAACCAACAAACAGATTTCTTGGTCAAAAGCCAAATAAGAAACACTTTCTTTTATTTTCTGTCTCAGCAAAACAAGTTACCAAATAAACTACAAACTCATCTTTTCTGCCTGAAGTTTTGTTTTCAGGTCAAGGATCTTGTCATGCTTTTCTATAGTACCCGTTTCTCCCTCCTTTTCTGTTCATTAAACTCAAAGGGAGTCTGATCTAGACACTAACAGGTTTCCTCACATCAGAAGTCATGTTTCCCCAGCATGCTTAGGTACAAATAGCAGAGTAGCCAATACAGAGCAAAACAGAATATCCTTCTGTTATTAAATGATGATCACTATGACTATGTTTTAAGAAGGTCAGAGGAGAAAAAAATGAAAGACCTTTCATCATCATTTTACATAAGAGAAAGGGAGCCAAAATTTCTGAGCATTAATTGCATGCCAGCCACTCTTCTTGGTAGTTTACCTCTGCTGTCTAACATATCGATGTTAATAGTTGTCTCTTTTTTATAGTTTAATAAGAATATTCTGGTCACAAGGGTAAGTAATGAAATCTTACAGAGTGTTTATAATATTTAATACATTTAAATATGTTATTAATATAAAACTAATAAATATTTTTAGATTGAGATTTTATTTAGAACATTTTCTTTACTATTGATACTTTTTCTCTGAGACAATAATCCAAGGAAAATGGAAATAATAAAGAGCTAATATTTTTGAATGTTGATTATGTGCATTCTGTTTAAGCCCCATACATCCATGATTAAATCATTTAATTCTAAGTAATGGATTGCATTTTTGTTATCTCTGTTTGACAAAGAGAAGTCTAAAGCGAAGAATTTAAGTTACTTACTCAAATCCATCCAGGTACTAAGGATTTTACGTCCAGACAGTTTGAATGCAGAAACTAAGTTTCAAGCTTTATATCATCAAAACTAAGAAAATGATGAAACTCAATAAAGCTTCTTTTCATATTGAGAAATTATAGAGAGTTGACTTCTCCATACCCCTTTTCACAATTCCATCTCATTATGAACAACCAAAACACAATATACAACTTGGGATTCTGAAAGAAAGTGTATTATAAAGCACGGCCCAGCTGCTTCACTGGGGAAACTCATTCTGAGATTACTCTATTGATGAAACTCTAAAGACATTTTAAACAGCTAGGCACTTCTCATCCCATCTGTCCTTCCCCTGATTATTTGATAACTGATTAATGTGGATTAGAAAGAAGACTAAAATAGAACAATTTGACCTAAGATGGTACTTTTAAAAAAATTTATTTGGAAAGCCTTATGTGTTATACAGTTCACATAGGTATAGTATTTAAATACTACATGAAATAAATGTATAAAAAAATTAAAAATAGAATATGAATTATCACATAAATTGATAATTTGTGGGACGGGGTCTGTAGATTGATTTTCCTCCCATTGCTTTAATCTTCTCTAGTGATAGTGAAGTCTTGAATGTCTGCCTGCAGATATGATTCATAATTTGTGAGCTATGGCTCAATTAAAATAGGTGTGTTTTTTCTCAAGGGAAATAAGAGTTGGAGAAACAATTAAAAATTACTTTTTCACAACTTCATACTATTGTCCCACATGAGCAAAATATCTTTGATGAACCACTTATTCCTCTATTTGTTTTTTTTCCCCCCATTCTCTAGGGATACATTAATAACCTGAAACCAGAAAATAGGTATCTGTAAAAATTTTAATTTTGTGATCTGGAAATATTTTATCTGTCATATTTCAAAATATTGTCCCATGTATTCTAATTAGGTCATATCATAGAAGGTAATAAATGTGTTCGGAGTAATTTTATACTAATCATGACTTCTACTGATTAAAACACACACTTGCTCTAAGACATTATAGTTTATATTTGAAAGCCAATTCTCTAGTCTTTGGTGAGTGGGGGTCAAAGGCTAAATATTGTGAAAGTGTGATTACCTGCTCCTTCAGCAGATAGAATTAGAGCCCATAATACAGTTTATTAAAAAGAAGTGTTTATTAAGCTCCAATACTGCATTAGACACTGTGTTCAGCATTAACTTCTGAAGATAAACAAGGTCGATCCACTTCCCCAATGTAGAAAATAGATTATTTGAATTCTCTGCAGCATATTCAATAACAAACATTCCACCAGATTCAGTGGAACCACATAGAAAGACTAGGGGGTGGTGGTGGAATACAAATAGATACCTCAAAGTGTCATGATTCTAGAGTAAAAGCTTAAGAGACAAAGACACATTATCAGAACACATTAGCATGGAGAGAGGGCAGAGGAGTTTGGGTGTCCAAAAGTAAATTACTGAGAAGCAAATGTAAGCAGAGAAAAGGAAGGTGCAACATTGTATGAACTGTGGAGGGTTATAATAAGCCAGCGGCAGTTAATAGCCAATTTAGAGCCTTTTGATTAAAAGAATGGTCTCTAGAGCTAGACTGCTGGGTTCAGACCTCGGCTCTATTCCTACTAGTTTGTAACTGTCAAGGTAGTTAACCCTGTTGTCCTTCAGGATGCTCTTTTATAAAATGAGAATGAGGATAATAATGAAATTATCCCATAAGGGTACGATCAAGATTAAATATTCAAAATAGCTATAAAGGTAACTGCCATGTAGTAAGCACTCAATAAAAGTTACTGTCGTTATTTTTAAGCTAGAAGATGAAGAGAACCAATCGGCAAGAAAGCCGATTTTAGCACCACATTCAAAAATCAATCCTGAAAACTAACTCTTACCAGCCCTAACCTGAAGTGTCACAAATGACAAGAGAATGAATCAGGGCCAACAATGCGAATGTATTTGCAAAACTCTGTCACCACATACGCATCTGACAATAGCTCAGGAGTATGAAGTTCACTTATGGAGCGTGTCCATTTATTCTCTGATTTTGAAGGTAACAGCTTTTGTGTTCCTTGCATCTATAGTGATTGGCACACTGCCAATCAAAAGTAACTGAGTTGAGGACATTGTGTTTCAAATTTACAATGCAATACGAATTCCCTGTTAAAAGACAAATCCTTCATTTCAAATTGTTGACTCAGAAAATACTTAAAAAAGAATTCCGGCTGTTTAAATTTAGCATGCTGAGAAAGACCAATCTTAAAATATTGTTTGGCTCTATGCCTGTAACATTTTCATTTTATTCCTTGTTAGTGTTTGTCTTCTGTGATAAGAAGACAAGTGAGAGTAATCATGTTAGTCTCTGTAACACTTCAGATTTTACCTAAATGAACCATTTTGTTTTTATCCTAACCAGTTAAAGATGGCCTTTTACTTCCTGGCAAATTATCAGAAAATGATTAAGCAAGAAGCAGTGATATTTCCAATTACTTTTTTACCTCTTCGGTCAGCATCTGGCCTTTCTCCCTAACTTTTCTTTGAATCATTGTTTTTCCACTTTTAAAAAGAGTATGTAAAAGAGATTATCTGATGACAAGCATAATCTTTTTCTAATAAGACCTTACAACTATTTAAAGAGATGTTTTGAGTCTGTACTTCATCTGTGACTAAAGAGCTCTACCCCACACACAGCCCAAAGAGTTTGTTATTTAGCATCCCTCAGAACAAAGAACGTGGACATATTTTTGGACCAGACTTCTACTATATGATTCTTTTATTTTCTTTTTAAACCCCTCTGTGTTTGGCTCTTCCAACTTTTCTCCTCCTATATTAAGTGCATGATCTTCCTTCCTGGCAATGTCCTCACGTTCATTTCTAGAGTCTGTGCAGCCAAAGCAGAGCCTGAAATTGGAATAGTGAGTATGCCAAGTTTGGATCTGGGGTCAATGCAGGTAGATTCCAGTTTAGGTGAATCCAATCTTATGTATCATGAGCAAAGGAAGATTTCTCAAGCACTACCCATCCATGGCATCCACAAAATAATATGCTTAACCCCCACCCCAATCCATAGTAGAATACCATTTTAGTTTTTTTTTTAAGTAGCAAAGCAAGTAAGAATTAGAGTGAGTCACACCAAGTGGTTAACTCTAAC
The DNA here is from genome assembly GCA_963574635.1 of Cheracebus regulus. Lineage (NCBI taxonomy): Eukaryota > Metazoa > Chordata > Mammalia > Primates > Pitheciidae > Cheracebus > Cheracebus regulus. Next base: position 52,568 of record CAUYQU010052695.1, read on the forward strand.
CCAGCATTCACTAAATATGTTGCTTTGAGAAATTTGTTTATTCCTTCTGAGTTTGAGTTTTTCTAAAGGGGAGAAAATGCTATCTCCCTCCTGCAGCTATTATACTGTAAATGAGAGGGCATATTTAAACCTCTTGATCCAGTACCTGCAACTGCTATACTCAGAATAATCGCCACTGCTCATTCATTGTGTGATGAGCAAAGCACACGAGAAAATAATCCAGGGCTATCAAGTAGTTGAACCTACTTCATAGTAAATACTCAAGGTATTGACTATGGTATTGGGACATACCATATGCAACTCACTGGGTTAGAATTTGTGTTAGTGTTTTACAAGAGAGAGAAAATGCTACTGCTGGGAGAGAGGAGATAGGAATAGGCTTCTTCACAATTTTTCCTGGAGTTTGCTCTGGGCAAGTGCTTCTCGGCTAGAGGTATTACTCTTAAGAGAATACTGCAACAGTGTCATTCAGCTCTATTCCTGAAGGCAGTCAGGAGAAGCATCCAGGAAAAGATCATCTCTAAGTGTCATTTCAAGCCTATCCATCGCATCACAGTTGTTATTAGTAGGCAGATTTTGATTTAGTGATCAGGAGCTATCTTTGGCTTGTATTCCTACAACTCTCCCTTCTTCCAATAGTGTTCAAGAAAAAGCATCATAGGATACTACTCATAGAATATTAGTTCAGGCACAATCCCAGCAAACTTATCAATGATTTTAACTGAAATTTTAAAAACAATTTAAATGATTGTTTTATTTCACAAATGATTGTGACAATCCTCTTCCCAGTCATAGCATGAGCTTTGCTTACGAGCAGGACAAGAAAGTAGGAGACAAAGGCATTGCCACCACGCAACTCCAACTACAGAACTTTCTATATTTAAAGAAATTTTGTCAAATTTTTATCAGTGCTCTTAGCCTAATTTTTCTTCTCTTTAGCTACATACAGAGTTCAGATAATGACAGTCTACTGTAGGGTATCAACGAAGTGCTTGCGAATGTGCTCCAACCATATTCTTCTATTCCTCATAGAGACTTTTCTTTTCCTCATTGCTGTCAAAAATTTTTAATCACCCTCATGTATGCACTATTGTAGCAAATATATCCCCTGAGTTACATTTTACTCAGTGATTCACAAAGTCACATGTAGACTTTATGCACAGGGATACTATGTACATGTGTGGAATGAATCGCCTGTAACAAATTGGGAACTCCCTTAATGCCAAAAAATATTAAGTAAGCCTTTATATCTGGAAACCCCATGATGAGTAGAAAATTAGTCAACACAATTCTAATGCCATTCTTGGCATGTTTTACTTTTGGTAAAAGCACAAAGATTTGGTGGATTCGAAAATGAGCAATACAATTTAAAACTGAAATTATAGCATAAGAGTAGTCCTTAGTTACCTCTTTTCTAAATACAGAGGACTTCAGAATTACTTTGCTTTTCACAATAGTTATTTCATAAATTTTGAAGCCTTCTTATCCTGTGGAATTTATGCTAGCCTATGGAAGTATCCAACTTAAAATCCTCGATTCTCTTTTGGGTAATTTCTGTTTTGTCAATTATCTTTCTTGGAGAAAAATCTACTAATATGGTGTTTTCCCAATGATCCTCCAACTAAGTTTAACATTTTTGTGTAATGTATCCTTTCTGCTTGAATTTTTCTCCCCAACCCCCAACTATAAAAATCTGGTCAATGCAAGAGGACCTGGTTAGGTACTGCAACATTTTTAGACTAATTATTTCTGATTCCTATTCTAGAAAAGACCTTCAGTATTCTGCTGGCATTCCTGTTTCTTTGGTCATTTGCTTTACAATGGACTGGCCCTTGCTGACCTGTTTTTAAAGGAGTTGGTTATCTGCAATTTGAGCAACCAGTTGAAGTTGTTTTTTTAAAAGTTTTAAGCCTTCGTTTTCTGCCAGGGAACACAATGCCGCTTGGTTTCTAAGTATAGAGCCGTTTATGTAAAAATCACCACTTTAAAATCACAAGAAAGAGACTGTTCAGCAAGTGTAGGAGATTATTGCAGCAGGAGGAAACTAAGGGAATCCTCCATGTGGCACCCACTAAAGACTATTTGAATGTTTATCATATCATCAGTGCGGCTTAGGCTGTTTCCTACCAGTTATCTAGAGACCCACTTCACATTTTATTTTAATAAGGTAAATCAAAGACTTCTGTTTGCTTGCTTGTTTAGTTGACAGGTTAGAAATAAATCTGGGCTGGAACTTGTAACAATTAACTAGGGCATTTGAAAGTCTAAACCAACCTCTTTATGAATTACCTTTTGAAAAGACAAGCTGCTATCTCATTGGTAACTTTCCGGAGACCACTCTTGGAATTAAGTAAGAAAGCATTCACCAGTTGTGTTGCCTAAAATCACAATGGACAGGGCACTTTCTGCATAGCTAATGCACAAGCGGCATCCGCCAGCAAATCACAGAGCACCCCTACGATAGCATAACTAGGACAGGAGTCAGGGAGACGAGCTGATTTAACATTTCATGGAGAATTCCAAGCTATGCTTTCCTAACTTTCCTCCCCATTTCTTCTCAGCTTCCCTTCCCCCGTACCACATACCCAGAAGCCACTCCATTTGCCAACCATGTCCAGTTTAACTTACTGCAGTGTGATGCAGGCGAAAGCTGGGCGCATCTCTGAAGCGAGAGCCGCTGCTTTTCCGGAGAGGAGCTGGGACTAGCCGGCTCTCAGGATCCTTTCCAATTCACACGCTCCCCGCACAGTAAGAAGGCTCCCACACAGCTCGGCTTCCCCAGAGGAGCGGAGCTTCAAGAACTCTGCTCACAGCATCCTCCTCCCCACTGCCGCCTCCTTCCAGAACACCCGGCCCATTGGAACTAGTGCCTGAAAGATGGAAATCTACTTCCAGGCAACAACACAGGCTGCCTGCAGTTCACCCGTCTCTGATCATTTGCAACTCAAAAACAGCGGAGGCTGAAAGACGTAGGTTTCCGGAGCCCGAAAGTCATCTTCAGCATCCCCATTCCCCGCCTCTCACTCCTCCCACTTCATCCCCGCTCCTCTATCGCGGCCACCTCCAGTCCTCCAGTCTCCCACTCAAGCTGGCGATCACAAATGATTATTTGATCAGCCAAACCAACAAGCAGCCGAAGGAAACAATTTGTCAGAGACGAAATACCTGTTGTTCGTGACTAACGCTCTTCTCTCATCTCTCTTAGTCCTTGATTTATGTCAAGACGCGGTGATATTGGAAGTCTGTGCTGTGTGTGTGTGTGTGTGTGTGTGTGTGTGTGTGTGTGTGTGTGTGTATGCGTGCGCGGTGAGGAGGAGGCGATTTGCACGGCTGCAAGCACCAGCCCTGCCTATCTCTGGCTGCCACTTCTCCAGTTGCTGTTGCTACTCTTGGTGATGGATCTCCGGGGAAAATGAGTCAGGGAGACAAGGCTATACAGCTGTTTAACTGCTGGTCCAGTTATGAGACAGGGAGGAGACAGGCAGGTGAGTGGCTATTGAGACAGTGAACTGGATTTACTGCAATTGCTACCATTCAGTAGACATCTCAGGCAGGAAATATGATACCTGTCTCCCCTCTCCCTTCTACAACTGTAGTCCTTGATGGGTCATTGTTGAGCAACCATCTGCCTAACCCACTTCTACCAGCTGTAGCAGCTGCAGAGAGGCTCTTGCTGCATTCTGACTTGGTAACCTCAGAGCAGGCGACTGGAGGATACATGAGGATAAGGTAGAAAGGCAGTTAAATATTGAGGGAAACCCTATGTATGTGTAACCAATCAGGGCACAGATAAAAATGACAATTTTGAGCCATGTGTGTAACATAGTGTATTAGGGTAAGAAAAATGAAAGTCAATAATCAAGATTTTTGTAGAATGTGTACAAAACCAGATAGTTATTAAGCAGTGTGCTTACCAGCTTAAACACAGGGTATCTTGATTGCTTTTACCTTCTCTATATAATATTCTCAGTGATATTAATGCATTAACATCTGTCTGTCAGTTACAGACTCTGTTGAAACCAACTTGTTTCTCTTAACTCTCATTTGCTCTCCTTATCGGCTGCCTACTCTCTGCTTTCATTAATCTCCAACATATTTTCAAAAAAAAAAATGACATTTGGCAGAACTTAGAAGTAAAAGACGTTCTCAAATCCCCGGAAGACTAGAGTACTTTCTAATTACTAGTAACATTTGTTTTAGTAATAATCTGTCTTCATTTTCTTGTTCTGTAGATTGGGAAATCATGCACAACCCCTCCTAAATACACACATGCACATATACACCACTTAACTGAATATTACTTTTAATCCACTTTCAGCCTCCAGTTATCTGAGCCAAAAATAAACTTAATTCCTTTTGATTTTATTTGTAATGCACATCTTTAATTATTTCTGCCTCTGAGTACTTTTCATATTGGCCATATTTCATCCCAGTTGTTAGGGCTTGTATAATCAGGGTTAAATTAAACAGAGGGGAACACAGAATAAAGAAAGTATCAGTGAAGACCCAGAAGGAAGAAAAGAACCTAAAAGGATTAAATAATACATCTTTTCCTGATATGTTTATATTAGAAAATTACTGCCTTTAGCTAAACAAAGACCGGTTAATGAGCAAAGCATCTATCAATTATCCAATAAATACCAATTTGCCAAAGCCAGCCTAACTACAGTTTTAACAGATTTTATCAGTGGCTAATATTTTGTTTTAAAAATAATATAATGTCTTAAATGGAAAGAGTATCCACAATTTTTAAATGTCAAAATTCTAATTAAACATGATGCCAAATAGATGCTATTTTTGTCTCTTCATTTGTTGTTTATTAAATAATTATATCACACAGTATTAGCAGTCTGAAGAGTACCTTTTTTATACTTGTGTACACTGCAGAGTAAGGAAGTAGGCAAAAGTGGTCTCTACCCCACAGAAATATATTTTGATACAGAAGGCCAACTCTATACACAAATGATACAATTTTAAACTTACCCTGCTCCACAAATTCATCCCTTACTGTAACTAGCAGGATCTCCCCATTTGTAGTTTAGCAAGGTTTTCTTTTTGTTTCTTTGGGTTTTGTTTTTGTTTTTAACCTTTACTCCTATTTTGAAATTTAAACATATTTAGGGAAAGCGCTAACTCTTTAAACATTCTTGAGAGACATAATTTATTAGCTATCTTCATTATAAATAAGCAGGAGTCTAAACATCTGGTCTGGGTAGAGATGGAAGAAGCACAAGATGTTAAAATAATTGGTAATGAGTATTTAACATCTATCTTGATAGTTCAAAAAAAAAACAGCTTATAGCATTACTAAGATTCACTTTAAGGAAAAAACCACTCTCTTGAAACTACAAGGTTTGGTAACGGAGGAAGAAAATACTCAGTTAAGGACTGATGACTGAATCTTATCCCTGACTCATAACTCAAGATTTTCCATATTGTGGGAAAAGTTACAAATCATTCCTTTACAACACTGTGCCCATTTCTCCAAGAGGATTCTCTGTTCCCATCACTAAATTTTCAGAAACTTCAAGGGAATCTGTTTATCATTCATCAATCTAAAAAATAAGTAACAGAAATGAATCTGCTCCATAAACACTCATTAATCAACCTGGTCATCAATTTGTGAAAATATATAGAAAGAAATCATACTAATTTTCATCTAAATCTCCTTCATCATCAAAACAAGTATTCCCACATTAAATTCTGTAATTTGACAATACTCATTTACTGAAGAGAAGCCAAAAGTTTGCAAACTGTACAATGGCAGAAGCCATGTTTGTTTAATTCACTCATGTGTCTCTAGTATCTATTAAACTGCTTCGAATGCGGTATATGCACAGGAAAATTGTTTTTGAATAAGTGAATGAATTAATCTATGAGTTCAGGGCACTGGGAAGATAAGTGAGTTAGAAATAAAGGTGTTTGAATTCTTTTCATCCTTATTCTGCCGCTAAATAACTGGCACTTTAAGGATGTGACTCACTTCTCATGGTCTCTAAGTGTCCTTTCATGTGTATCACTTACACCACAAAACTGCACAATAATGTCTGTTCTTAATATTTCTCCAAAATGAATTTTCTACTACAGAAATTCAATCAATAAAGTTATCCAGAATCTAATTTCCTGACCATTTTTAAGGATCCATTTAATCCCTAAGAAATGCACAGCTCTCTCTCTCTCTGTACTCCCCTTGTGACTTCTAAATCTTCACCTAGTCTTGTCGTTACTGGACTAGAGTCTTAAAGAAAACAGATTGTTACATATTTTCGTGTGTTTGTTTCTAAAATGTTAGTCTTTTATCAAGGATTACAAGCAAGACAACTTTCATTTATCTTTCGTCACTCTTAATAAAGTAATTCTTAAACAAACACAATAAATGATGAGAAACAGAGCTTAAATTGTGAAGTATCAGAAGTTACTGATGTTAGATAGAAATCTGTCTTTTTTGTGGATGAGGTGGAGTCTCGCTGTCTCCCAGGCTGGAGTGCAATGGGGTGATCTCGGCTCACTGCAACCTCCGCCTACCGGGTTCAAGCGATTCTCCTGCATCAGCCTCCTGAGTAGCTGGGACTACAGCTATGTGCCACCAAGGCCAGCTAATTTTTGTATTTTTAGTAGAGACGGGGTTTTGCCATGTTGCTCCGGCTGATCTCGAACTCCTGACCTTGTTATCCACCTACCTCAGCCTCCCAAAGTGCTGGGATTACAGGTGCGAGCCATCGTGACCAGCCTCTAGAAATCCATCATTAATTGCAGCACTTTACGTAAACCGGTGCTTGAAAACTACTTTGTCCTGTTAATTTTATTTAACAAACATTTATTAAACATCTATCACCTGCAAAGCACTGGGAAAAGAAGCGTAGTTTAACAGGATATAGCTTTGGCTTTTAAAGAACATATGATCCTATAAATAAAGGTATACTTATTTTAAATTTTTGATATAAGTATTTTCTGTTTCAAAAAAATTAAATTGCTCAATAATTTAAATCCTCATCAACTTTGGCTTTAATGATGAGAGGGGAGCTACTTCCTAAATCTAACAAAGTGTCATATGGGAACTTTTCCACTGGTTTTAAATCAATGAATCAGTGGACATAAACTGGAAGGCTAGCAGAGATTCACAAAAGACATGGTATTATTGCACATCCCTTGAAAATAATCATGATCATAAAATCAGGGATTTGATAGGCCCTCAGATCTCTGAGTCCAACTCTCCTCTTTTACAGGAGAGAAAACTAACAAAGTAGATCACCATCATTTATTTCTGGGTAGGCCATATACAGATCTTTCCACTGACTTTCTGGCTTAGCCACAAAACATACATGCTTCAATTCCCAGCTAGGCCAATTACTGGCTGTAAGACCTTGGGAAGGTAATTTTTTTCTACATCTTAGTTTCCTCACCTATAAAATGAGGATGCATATATAGCACCTACCTCACAGAGTGATTGAGAGAATCAAATAACATGTCATGTGTGAAGCACACAGCACAGTGCCTGGCAGCGTTCTATGTGTGCACTTACATGTGTAGGGTGATGAACACACACACATATGCACAGGGGTAATGGTTTCATAACTGTGGCACCCTGACTTCACTGAAACCATAATTCCTGAGGTTAATATTTAAGTACATTACTTTCAAATTATTCTTATTTCTTTATACATAAATATGTAACTGAATGGTGACGGCAGAATCTGAATGATTCTTAGGGGCAGGAGGCTTATTGTTGACCTAGCAGGCAATTTTTTTAAATCAGAAAGAAAATTCCAACTCTGATTCAATGAAGGTACCCGGTACTATACAGTGGTATGAGCAATGATGAATAATATGAATTAGTCAAGAAGATATTCAGTCAAACTTTCTGAGACACCCACAATACGTGAAGTCCTAAGGTAGACACATAATTAAGGAACCACAGAAAATGCAGCAGAACACGATTTAAAGCACAGCATAGAAATTCTATGACAGGGAAATTGCAGTTGTCCAACTGAACTTTTATGTGGAAAATTAGCAGACTGTAATATAGCCCAGCCATTTATTTGGCTGTCTTGGTGATGGATGTGGAGTAAAGTATAATTGATTTAGCAATGGTCATCCACACAGTGTTCCTGATAATGTCCATGTTTTATATTGCATGACCTCACTTTATTATTCAGACCAATGGTTTAAAAAAACTTCTGTCGTGAGTTTTTATTTTCTTTTTTTTTCTAAGGAACTACATAGGCCAATTTAACTAGTTCTTCTATACCCACTCTAACCCTTAAGCAATATCCTATCACTCTTCCTAAAACTCTGGAGGTCATTTACGTGTCTCTATATTAGACCAACCGGCCAAATTATATTCATATTTACACAGAGCCCTACACAGCAGGCACTCAAAAGGTTTTCAATTGTATTGATATAGACTTGTATCAAAAATTTATTTTAAATGTCAGTTTTGAAACAGAACAGATAACCTCCATCTAATAGCTAAATCTTTAAAATACCATGCTATAAATTGCAAATAAATACATTAGCTTTAAGCCATTTAAATGATTCAGTCTGTTTATATTGTTTACAATTTAGAGAAGAAAGCCTTAAGATAAAAGCAGATTTTTTTTTGGCAGAGTTGGGGAGGGCTTGAATAGCTTTCTATTATATCTTATATGTCATTTAATGTTTTAAATTCTTTCTGAGAGTCTTGCTGTGTTGCCCAGGCTGGAGGGCAGTGGCACCATCTCAGCTCACTACAACCTCCGCCTCCTGGGTTCAACCGATTCTCCTGTCTCAGCCTCTCAAGTAGCTGAGACTATAGGCACCCACCACCATGCCTGGCTTTTTTTTTTATATATATATTTTTAGTAGAGACAGTGTTTCACTGTGTTTCGCAGGCGGGTCTTCAACTTCTGATCTCATGATCCGCCAGCCTCGGCCTCCCAAAGTGATGAGATTACAGGCATGAGCCACTATGCCTGGCCTTATGTGATTTAACTTTAAAGCTACTTTTTATTAAATGAAATATTACATTTCTATAACTTCTATAAAGAATAACTTGAAAGGAAGAGTGGAAAAATTTGTAACAGAGCATCAAAACCCATATACATATAGACTGGTTTCCGGGTGACTTTAACAAAGCACTTCGTTGAAAAAACAGATGCTATATAATTGTGGGAATTTAATAACAGAATTCATTATCATTATCTTGACTGTTGTAAATCAGCCATCTGTGTGGTATTTGTCCTTGAAGTTAGTTTGAAAAAGTGAGGATGCATTCTTCAATTAACCCTCTTAGTCTATGACTGGCTAGAAGATAAATAAGGATATTAAAATAATAAAATGTATTTGTAAAATAGAAAGGCTCATTCTAAGCCTCAATTAAATGTCCTAAGAAATGAACTTGTATGCTTTTTGTGATGGCTTTCTATTGCACATTCTCTGCATCCAACTTGAAGAATTTGAAAAAGAAAGCTTAATCATATATGTGAACTGTAAAGCTCAAATAGCTATGTGTGTTAAAGCCAATTCATTTCATTCTACAGTGAAGAATTTTTTATCTTTATATTGTAGCCATATTTTAAAATGTCAGATTCTCCAAAAAAAAAAAAACAGCATAAAGAAAGACATGCTGAAAGAGGGGGTGTTTTGGGCAATGTTGCCTTTTACTAATCATTCTTATATGCTTTTAATAGCCTCTTTACTCTTATGAATATCAATATTATGCACACACTATATTATTGGGATTTAGCTTCATAGGTCTTTATAGTGTGTTGTTAAGACACACTTTAATAATTTGTAGAAATAGAAATAAAAATATTTCTTATTTAACGTGTTTAAAATAATTATACCTAGCCCCATGTTTAAAACTGAGGTTTATTGGCTAGTATAAAACTTTAAATCTGCAAATGGCCTTTATCAATGTCAGATTGCAAATAAGAATAAATTACATAATTAAAGCAATGATTAAATATATATTTTAAAATCAGTCACTTTACTCCTTAATCAATTGAGATGATCTGAATTCAGTCACCATAGTTGTCCTGGGGATTTATCTAAAAATGGCTTTTGAGGTTTAATAGATTTTAGAAAATATTAGCACATAATTTGTACTTTTACATCAATAGAAACTGACATGAAAACTATGGAAGGAAAATTAAGTTCCACTGGGATAATCTTGGGAAACTTTGATTTAACGATGCTTTAAATAATCAAAACTACGTATTATCAGGGAACGGTGGCTCACACTGGTAATCCCAGCAGTTTAGGAGGCAGAGGTGGGTGGATCACTTGAAGTCAGGAGTTTGAGACCAGGCTGGTTAAAATGGTGAAACCTCGTCTCTACTAAAAATACAAAAAATTAGCCGGGCATGGTGGTACTTGCCTGTAGTACCAGCTACTCAGGAAGCTGAGGCAGAAGAATCACCTGAACCCAGGAGGCGGAGGTTACAGTGAGCTCAGATTGCGCCATTGCACTCCAGACTGGGTGACAGAGTGAGACTCCCCAAAAAAAAAAAAAAAAAAAAAAAAAAAGAGAGACAGAGAGAAACCTAGGAAAAGGCACAAAAACTAACACCTATGATAAATAATTTATTATGCATTGAAAAGATTTCTTCCAAAATATATTAAAAGAGAAACACTGCAAGACATAAACCTTTATGCAAACTTTTTGCTTTCTTTTTGTCCAATAAAATTGTTCATTTTAATGAGAAAAAATATTTTTGTTAGGATTCAATCTAAAATATAAAACCAACAAATAAAACCTTATTTATTAGAACTATCTTATGAAGCAGATACTGTTGCTACTTTAGATTTTCAGATGAACAAACAGAAGTACAAAGAACTTAACTAATTTTATCCAAAGACACACAACCTGTGAGAATGGGAAAAGTACTGGATCTCTCTAATCTGGCTCCAAAGTTCTTATTATTAACACCTCTGCTATATTGTCTCTCCACTTTAAAGAGATAATTATCATTTAAGATTTGAAATTTGAATGCTGAGGGCAATAGAACAGGTAGTTGATTAATATACGTTTAATCAGTATAGAATGTTATTAACACTTGAAATACTGATCATTTATATTAGCTTTAAATCTCCTGGGGGTGATAAATTAATAACCTAATTTAACTCCAAATTTAAGTTTTATTTTTTCATGTTGTAATCCATCTGAAGCATATGCATATTTACTGCAATGTATAATATGTATCATATACTTAATGCAACATAAGAAATCACTGTATAAAGCCATTAATTCATTAATCTTAATATATATGTTGATCTTACAATGTATACATGCAGTAAAACATGCTATGATATTATAGTTATCTTTTTTTTGTGGTGATTCCGAATTACATTATATACTCATTGACAGAAGGGCTATATTTCACTTGCTCATCTTCAGTTCTTTCCAAAAATAATCTAATAAGAAGCATTATCAAAATTATCACAGTAAGTGTAGATGTGTAAGGATCTGTCCAAATGCTGAAAATATTTTAAATAGTTGATCTTAAGTTATTTCACAGTCTCGTGTTGGTAAGTATTTATATTTTCTCATTTTTCTTTCATTTGGCTTAGGATAATTAATTATGCAGTATATTTATTGTTTATAAATATTTTTAAATCCCATTAACTTATAAGCTTTGTAAGTAGAAGGATTCTCGGAGTTTTTCCTCTATCTATGGCTGCAACACAGCTCAAGGCCTGGTGCTTTGTCGTTGAAATTTAATGATTAACTACCCAAGTCTAAACTGAATTAACAAATTCAGGAACTGTTAGTAAATCTCTTCATTTTCTGTATTTCCCCTTAAAAAACAGATTGGCTTTTTCAAATCTATTATCACCTGAGAAAGATGTATGTGTCCATTTGGGGCTTTTGAGCAAGCATCTGAGTACTATGATCCAGGACAGCAAAACTTCAACAACACTGTTTCATTTAACCTCTTACGGGAGACCAAAGATGTGAAAATGATAATGAAGGCAATTAGTGAAATTGATGGACCATTCTCTGTTATAGAGTTCCTAACTCTGTTTACATAATAACATCTTGGAATATTTTATGTCAATAAAACAGTATACAGATGTCAGAAAAAAAGGAGAGGCTGATTAATATCTAAAATGTTTGGACTATGTTCAAAACACATCCAAGTTCTGGTTGTTTTTGTACTTGTTCTAGTTTGTTTGCTAGTGGTGTCCAGCACCCTTCTTCTGGTAACAAATTCTGATTTTTCTTTGAATGCAATTTTATTGGAATACAAATAAAGGCAACTTTGTTTCCAAAGCCAAGTGGACATGTATTAGATGAACCGGATTCCCTCTCTAGAAATTTAAACTTTCCAAAGCATGCAAAGCTGCGGGAATTGATAAATTCCACAAGAAACAGTCTCATATGTTTCATATCTAGATCTCCAAATAGGCCTATTTCCTAATGTTTCTGAGCCGAGTCCTATGGTGATTTCTTTTAGTCAGCCAACTACTTTGTATTTGCTGAATATTATAATTTTGCATCAAGTAACCAGAATTCATTTAACCTTCCTGCCATAAGAACATTAGCAGCCAGATAAAGCAACAAGGAAACACAGAGAGCGTGCGTCAGAGCAATGAGTTCATTCGGGGACTGGATGGAGCAATTCATCTGGTGCTAATAGGTAGAATGTGCTGGAACAAAACGAGACAAGCACCTGGAGGACCATGCAGGAGGCTGTTGAATAGCTTACATGAGAAGCCAGAACTGTTCTAGTGGAGTTAAAATAAAAAATATTTAGTGTTATGTAGATTCAGCCACAAAATTCATCATTATTTCTTTCCTTAGCTGCAGCAAAGTAGGATTAAGTGGATGGCAAGGTCAAGGCTAAATACTGTAGTGGACATCTATCATCACAGGTTTTATCACTTAGTCATTTTATGATGTTAATTGTGGCCCCAAGCTCTATTTCACTTTTAGAGTGGAGAGTTTCCCACACATGAGTGTCCTGCACATCTACTCTTACCTACAGACAGACCATCTTTTATATTGCCTTGTACGGAAAACACTTCTCTGTTCCTTTTGTCTCTCATTATTTTAAATGAATGCTCCTTATTTCACTTGTCAAAAGTAATTAATCTCCCCCATTTCTTTCAGACTTTGTGGTTCTCATCAAGTACCCTACTTTGTTCAACCTTCTTTCTCATAGAAGACGTCATGACCTTCAATTTCATCAAGAAATGTGATGCTGGCAAGCACTCTCCCCAGCTTCAGCAGCCTGACACATAATGCTCCAGCAGCATGGATCAGTAAGTCTTCACACTGATGTCCTGTCATTCACCTTCATGCCTGTACTCAACATGTTTGCCCTTAAAGACTGATGACCCTGTGACCTTTCTGTGTTTTGCTTGGCTCGTAGTAGTTTTTTATGTCACACTCAGTTTTGTTCTCTTCTACTCTGGAAAATATACAGTTTTCCCCTCCTGTTGACTCCCTTTGCACATGCATACTGAGCAATTATTCTAAGTTTTCACTATTGTGGTACTTTTTATATTTTCTAGAAAATTTCTACGAATGCTCCTGTTGCTCCCACTAAACCATGTAGCTTCTTGATGTTATGTATCCTGTTTATCATAATATTTATTACCTTCGGGTAAGAAAATTGTGTCCTACGTGCTAGATATTATGCTAATTACTGTAAATGCAAACACAAATGCCACGTATTTCTCTGATATTAAGGACTTTTAACTAGATGGAACCCAACAAACAAGTCTACTATTACAGAGGAGAGTGATAACAATAGCAAAAGGAGGCCTGGAAGAGCAAAGAAACAGGCAAACCAAATTAAAAGAGGAAGAAAATGACATCGAAGTTTTTCCTGGAGTAGGTGACATTTCGGGAGAATTTTCAAGGATCACTTGTTAGATTAAAAAATAGTAAAATCTTCTGACTTATAGTTTCAACTCACTACAACATATAAAGTGCATGAAAGTCATCACTCTCATGCACACATCAAGAAAAAAAAACTAAACAAGCTAATCAATAACTTTTCTTAGGTTAATCAGCAAATGGAATTCACAGAGTAAACTAGTACCCACAAAACAGAAGAGGCAAGCAAACACAGAACCACGGCTGAGATCAGCTTACCTAGAAGAAAACACTGGAGCAAGTAACTGGTGGCATTAGTTAAATGTGGCCCTACTAGGTTCTCATGGTGAAGACTGGAGAAAAATTGCTTTCCCTCATGCTTTGGAGAGAGGAAGAGAAAAAGGAATTGTTTTAACATACCACAGGGGAATTAATTACTTTCAAATCAGTCCACAGTATTCTTTATAATGAAGAATTGTTCGCAAGAGAAATGCTTTGCCTAAGCCTTCTTTGACCTGGAAAAACATCAGTTAAACAAGCTCAGCCCCATCATTCATTCTTGCTCACGTAAGGGGAAGGAAAGGAAAGGCTGATAGATGCATCTGAGGTCTCTGCCAAAGAACTCAGACAGAATTAAAAAAACTGAGATTTAATCACAACATTATAGAAAACTATACTCCAAAATACCTAGAACATATGTAATGAACATATGTAATACAACAGAGCTTACATATGAAAGAGCTACAAGATACAACTGTAATTAAGATGGAGTTCTTTAGGAAACACAGTAACAAAAGAAAAGAAAAAGAAACTAGAACAAACTACATCTGTTAGCACATAAAGTACAGCCAACATTAATCACAACCCTCACACCTAGCCACATTAATGTAAAGGATCACACCAAAGTCTAAGTTACCTCAGTTACCATATATAGCATGTCTGGCTTAGAACAAAAAATTGCAAAGCATGCTAGAAGCAAACAAAAACAAAGTCTGAAGAGACAAAGCAAGCATCAGAACTAGACTCAGATATGACACAGACTTTTAGTTATTAAATATGAAATTGAAAATAACTAGGATTAACATGTTAAAGGATCTAACAGAGAAAGTAGACCACAATTAAGAACAATTAATGCAAATAGAAGGTTGACTGCTCTAACAAAGAATCGAAAGGAAATGATAGAAATTAAAAAAACAATACCAACACTGTAATTGAAATGGAGAAGATTTAAGATGGCCTCATCAGTAGAACTGAGGAGCCAATCAATGAGCTTGAAGATGTGGGGAGAAAAGATTTTCTGAAATAAAATACAAAGAGGAAAAATAATTTAAAAAGTAAAGCAGACTAAACAAGAATTATAGGACAATTACAAACACAACCAACATCTGAAAGAGAAGGAATGAAAAACAACAAGAGGCCAGGCATGGTAGCTCACACCTGTGATTTCGGAATGTGGGGAGGCCATGATGAGAAAATTGTTTGAGCTGAGGAGTTCAAGTCCAGCCTGGGAAATACAGCAAGACCCTGTCTTGACAAAAAATAAAAATCAGTCAGGCTTGGTGACACACGCCTGTAATCCCACCCAGCTACTTGGGAGACTGACATGGGAAGATCACTTGATCCAGGAATTTGAGAATTCAGTGGGCTATGATCAAGCCACCACACTCCAGCCCAAGTCACAGAATGTGACTCTATCACCATAAAAAAGGAAGAAAGAAGAAGAAAAATGAGTTGATGTTGTAACAGCTGAGACTCTTCAAAAATTAATGGCAGATGCTATATCACAGACCCAAGAAGCTCAGAGAACACTAAGCAGGATATGTTCCCAGGCATATTATGTTCAAGCTGCAGAAAAGCAAAGACAAAGAGAAAATCTTGACAAACGTCAGAGAAAATAAATGCTTTGCCTACAGAAGACCAAGAATAAAAATTGCATTGGACCTCTAATCAGAAACAAGGCAAGCAAGGAGAAAGTGGAGCCAAGTATATTAAGTGTGGAAAGAAAAAAACCCACCATCCTAGGATTCTATATCCAGTAAAATTATCCTTCAAAGAAAAACAAAGACTGTCTAGGAAAAAACAAACGAACAAACAAAACAAAAAACAGGGAATTTGTCACCCATAATACTGTCTTGCAGGAAATGTTAAAACAAGTTCCTCAGAGAGAATAAACATATCTAGTTCAGAAATTCGAATTCATCAAAGAACGAGTATCAGAGAAGGCATGAATGAAGGTAAAATGTTTCGCTCTTCTTATTCTTAATCTAATAGATAACTATTCAATATAATAAGAATAATGTATGAAGTGACTGTAGTTTATGAATAAGTAAAATGGATGACAACAATGTCATAAGAAATAAAAGTGAAAAATTGGGAATATGTTGTTATTTGTTACATGCATGTACCATCTTTGAAACAGTATAGTATACTTGAAAGAACATGCAGATTAGTTGCGAACACATATTGCAAACTCTGAGATAACCCCTCAAATGTTTAAAGAAATATAATTAATAGAAGAAAAATTGAATCATATGAAATAGTTAAAAGAAGTGAAGCAGGCCACGTGCAGTGGTGCACACCTGTAATGTGCTGGGAGGCCCAGGTAGGCGGAACACGAGGTCAGGTGATTGAGGCCATTCCTGCCAGCATGGTGAAACCCCGTCTCTACTAAAAATACAAAAATTTCCCAGACGTGCTGGCACACATCTGTAATCCCAGCTACTCGGGAGGCTGAGGAAGGAGAACTGCTTGCACCCAGGAGGCAGAGGTTGCAGTCAGCCGAGATAGCGCCATTGCACTCCAGCCTGGCGACAGAGCAAGACTCCATCAAAAAAAAAAAAAAAAAAAGTGAAAGCAGTAAAAAGAGGGATATATACATACATATATATATATATATATATATATATGTATGTATATATATATGTATAAGACATATGTATATATGTATATATATATATATTTTTTTTTTTTACAGGAGTAAGTGCAATGAATAAGAAGCAGTTACAATCAAGCTAGTCACCAATCCCATTATATAAATAGTCATTTTTAATGTGACTAGTCTAAATACATACAATAAAAAATTGTCAGAGTACATGTAAAAAAAAGATCCAACCCTATGTTGTCTATAAGAAACCCTCTTTAAATATAAAGATTTAAATACATTAAAGGGATGGAGAAAGATAAACCACGCTAATACTAATCAACGTAAAGCTGGATTAACTGTGTTAATTTCAGACAAAGCATATTTTAGAGCAAGAAAAATTATAAAGGATAAAAACATTACGTAAGGATAAAGTGGACAATTCCCTAAGAAGACATAACTGTTCTTTATGTGTGTGTACCTAAAAACAGAGCATCAAAGAACATGAAGCAAAAAATGATACAAATAGAATGAGAAACAGAAAATTCATGATTATAGTTGGAGAGTTCAACACCTGTTATTGTCAGCTCCAAGAGGCAGAAAATTTGTAAAAATACAATTGAACTGAATATCACCATCAATCAACATTTTGTTCAACAACGGAATGTCCATTCTTCTCAAGTTCCCATGGGACATTCACCAAGCTAGATCACACTCTGGGCCATAAAACACACCTTAAGAAATTTAAGATGTTATAAGTCAAGCAAAGTATGTTCTCAAATGGAACTGCACAGAAATCAATAACAGAAACATAACTAGAAAATAACATATTTTGGAAATTAAATAGCATTTTGAAACAACATATAAGTCAAATAAAATGTCTCAGAAGAAATTTTAAAATATTTTAAAGTAAATAAGCAGGAAAACAATACTTATGTAAAAATATGTGGAACATAAAAGGAGGCTAAGAGAGGAAGTTTGTAGCACTGAATTCGTATGTTATAAAAGAAGAGAGATCTAAAATCAACAACTGAGACTTTCATCTTAGGATTAGAGAAAGTAAAGCTATGTAAATGTAAAATAATGAGAAGAAAAAATAATAAAAGAGCAGAGATAAATGGAATGGAAAACATAATAGAAAAAAAATCAATGAAAGCAAAAGTTGGATCTGAAAGCAATAAAATTAACGAATTTCTATCCAGGCCCCTAACAGGAGAGTGAATGAGAAGATGCAAATTATTAACATCTGAAGCAAAATAGAGGCAATCACTACTGATCCCATTACAATAAGGAGATAATAAAGGAATGCTATAAACAACTCTATTTTCACAAATTTTATAATTTAGTTAAAATGGATTGATTACATAAAAGACATGATCTATCAAAACTCATACAAGCAGGAACAGATAATCAAAATAGGCTTATATTTACTAAAGAAATTAAATGAACAATGAATAACCTTTAAAAGCAGAAACTCCATTCCCAGACAGTTTCCATGTAACATTGAAGGAAGGTGAATTGTAACATTTAAGGAAGAAATGATACCAATTCTCTAAAATCCATTGCAAAAAAATACAAGCAGGAAAACCACTTCCCAACTCATTCTATAAAGCTAGCATTACCCTCATATCTAAATCAGATCTTCACAAGAATGAAAACCTACAGACAATTATATATCATAAATGATCCTCCACCAAACAGTGGCAAATTGAATCCAACAACATATAGAAAGAATTGTATACCACTACCAAGCAAAATTTATTCCAGGAATGCAAGGCTAGTTCAACATTTGAAAATCAATTAATATAATCAATCCCATCAACATGTTAAAGAAGAAAAATTACATAATCACATTAATTCATGCAGAAAACCCATTTGTCAAAATTCAACATCCATTCTTCATGAAAAATCTCAATCACTACTAGTAGAGAAATTACCCTATTTGATATAGAATATTTACAATAAATCTATAGCTAACATCATACTTAATGATGAGAAAATAAGGGCTTATTTCTAAAATACAAAACAATACAAACCTATCTCCTCTTACCACTCTTACTCAACATTGTTCTAAAAGTTCTAGGTAATGTAGTGATAAAAAAAAAAAAAAAGGAAATAGAATGCATTCAAACTGGGAAGTAAAAAACAAAACTCTTACAGGAGACAGGGTTGTCTGTGTAGAAGTCCGAACAAAACAACAAAAATGAAACAAACAAAGGAAAAGTTTCCTGGAACTGATAAACAAATGTAGCAAGGTTGCAGGATACAAAGGTAATATATATAATTAAATTGCCTTTCTATATCCTAACAATGAACAGTTGGAATTTGAATTTTAAAACACAATACCGTTTACTCTAAAATGAGTGAAATAGTAAAGTGAAATTCTTAAGTATAAATTTAACAAAATATATACAAGTTGTATATGATGAAATCTAAAAGTTCTAAAAAATATCAAAGGAGATCTAAATAAATAGAAAGATATTTCACATCCATAGTAGGAAAATTCAGTATTGCTTTGATGTCAACATTGATGTATATGCCAACTTGATCTACAGAATCAATGCAATCCCAATCAAAATTTCAGCAAGTTATTTTCAGATATTAACAAAATGATTATTTAGTTTATATGGGGCCAGTCAATGTGGCTCACACCTGTAATCCCAGCACTTTGGGAGGCCAAGGCAGGCAGATTGCCCAAGCTCAGGAGTTCAAAACCAGCCTGGCCAACCTGGCAAAACCCCATCTCTACTAAAAACACAAAAAATTAGCCAGGTGTGGTGGTGGATGCCTATAATCCTAGCTACTCAGGAGGCTGAGGCAGTAGAATCTCTTGAGCCCAGGAGGCCAAGGCTGCAATGAGCTGAGATTGTGCCACTGCAGTCCAGCCTGGGTGCTGGGTGACAGAGCAAGACTCCATCAAAAAAAAAAAAAAAGTTTATATAGAAAGACAAAAATGATCCAGATATAGGTGACTCAATACTGATGAAAAACAAAGTTGGAGGAATGATACCACCCAACTTCAATATTTACTGTACAGCTACTGTAATCAGCACAGCATGTTATTGGCAAAGAATAGCCAAGTAGATCAATTGAATGCAATTGACAGCCAAGAAATATAACCACAGAACTATAGTCAACTGATATTTGAGAAAAGATTGAAGAAAATTCAAGGGAGAAAAAAACAGGCTTTTCAACAAGTACTGCTAGAAAAATTATATCTCCATATGCAAATATATACATACAAACAGGTAGATACCTATACAGAGACTTTATATGCTTCACAAAAATAATTCAAAATAGATTATGAAAACAAATGCAGGACACAAAACTATCAATCATTGATATCACTTAGATATTTGTCCCCTCCAAATACCATGTTGCAATGTGATCCCCAATGTTGGAGGTGGGGCATAGTGGAAGTTGTTAGGATCATGTGATTTATCACTCATGAATGGCTTGGCATCATCTCCTTCATGTTGAGTGAGTTCTCACTCTATTAGCTCACGTGGCATGCTGGCTCCCCTTCCATCATGATTGTAAGTTTCCTGAGGCCCTCACCAGAAGTAGATGCCAGCACTATGCTTTTTGTACAGACAGCAGAACCATGAGCCAGAATAAACCTCTTTCCTATACAGATTACTCAGTCTCAGGAATTCATTTATAGCAACACAAAACCAACTAATACAAACATATAGAGGATAACAGAAAATCTAGATAATCTTCTGTTTCCTGATGGGTTTTTAGATACACTGTTAAAAATGAAATCCATGCAACAAAAGAAAAATGATAATTTGGACACTAAATTAAAAGCTTATGTGCAAAAGATACTATTAGAAAATAAAAAGGTGTGACAGCCTCAAAGATAATATTTGTGAATTATGTATCTGATAAAGCACTTTTGTTAAAAATATAAAAGGAACTCTTGAAACTCAGTAACAAGGAAACAATTTAAAAATGGGGAAAAATATGAAAGACACTTCATCAAAGGAGGGATACAGATGGCAAATAAACATATGAAAATATATTAAACATCATGTTATTAGGCAATGGCAAATTATAAGAATAAGATGCTGTGATATACTTATTAGAATGTCTATAATCCAAAAATTCTCCAATACGCAATGCTGGTGAGGATGTAAAACAACAGAGCTTCATTCATCGCTAGTGGGAATACAAAATGTAAATATGACTTTGGAAGACAGTTTGGCAGTTTCTTACAAAGCTAAACATAGTCTTATCATATGATCCAGCAATCACACTCCTAAGTATATACCCAACTGAGTTGAAAACTTATGTCCACACAAACCCCTTCACAGGATTGTTTATAGCAGCTTTATACATAATTGTAAAAAACTGAAAGCAACCAAGATGTTTTTCAACAGACGGATAAGTAAACTATGGTATGTCTCTAAAATGAAATATTATTTGGTGATAAAGGGAAATGAGAGGAGAGACATAAATAAACTTCAAATGCATTTTTCTGAGTAAGCCTGAAAAGGCTACCATACTAAATTACATTTTCTCTTTAAATTAAAAGTTTTTTTATTTCCACTTTAGGTTTTCCATTCCCACTTTAGGTTCAGGGGTACATGTGCAGATTTGTTACAAAGGTAAATTGTGTATTATAAAGGGTTGGTGTACAGATTATATTGTCACCTGGGTAATTAGCATAGTCCCCAATAAGTAGTTTTTCAGTCCTCACCTCATCCCACCTGAAATTTTCAAAAATACAAAACTAGAGAGTAAAATGATCAGTGGTTTCCAGAGGTTCTGGAGAGAGCATGGAAGTGGTGAGTAGCTGAGATCTGTAGGGTGTTAAAACTATTCTACATGAAACAGTAATGGTGGATGCATGAAATGATGAATTTCTCAAAATCTATAGAAAAATACAACACAAATAGTGAAACTTAATGTAAGCTACAATTATGAGTTAATGACATTGTACCAATATTGGTTCATTAATTATAAGAGATGTAGGACACTAATGCAAGATGTGTGCCGGCAACATGAAGAAGGAGAAGGATATACAGGAACTCTGAACTATTTGCTTAATTTCTCCACAAAGGTAATACTGTCCTAAAAATAAAGGGTATTAATTCTTAAAAGATGATGTCTCTACCAAACTGGTAAAAATTAGAAAATAACATAACCTATGTGAAAAATGTAAGTTGTCTGTATATCACAGTGGTTCTCCACCAACGGCTATAGACTGCAGGTGTTTGCAATGTGTGCAAATGTTTTTGATTGTCATGACTAGGTCACAGGCAGTGCTAGTGACATAAAGTCAGGGATTCTGTTAACCATCCTATGATCCACAGAAAAGCTCCCCAAAATAACTGGCCCAACTATCAATATAGAAGACACTGAGAAAACTTGGGCTAGTGTGTTTTGTGGGTCCAAGAGTGCAAGGCAAGGCTTAAACCATAGGTTATTTTGACAATCATACTGAGGAATCTGAAACTTACCCTAAATACTGTGGATATCTTTCAAAGGAATTTTAGCAAGATACAGTGTGATTAAACTTACATTTGTTAAGAGTCACCTCAGTAGCAGTGTAGAAAGCTTTTCCTAACCTCAGTATCTTCCCAGTTCACTGTCTTCTGATTAGGAGGTATGTTGCAAACAATCTGTTACTAATCATTCAGTGAGAACTTTAAAAAGCTTTACCCAACAACCATACAATAAATGAATTCAAAGTTAACTTTCATAAAACCATTCATTCATTTGCATCAAGTCATGCCTTTTCAGAAGAGATGCTAAAATCGTGACTTGGACAAAGAGTGTCTTTCCTGAATGATATGCACCATGATGTTGAGCAGAGGTAGAATTACATTCATAAATAATGTTGTAGAAAAAAATTGTAAAGATGGAAGAGCAATTACAAACTGCCTCTATCACCTGAGCAGATAATTTAAAAGGCTAAACCAAAGCAATGACAGTTGCAAGCAGAAAGGAGGGTAGGGGTGCCAGAGATGGGGTGCCATGTACCTCTATATTCCCAGTCTCTAGTATAACATGAAGACTATTATGTATATATGTCTACATATATATGTGTATGTGTGTATATATATATTAGACTTATTAAGTGAATAGTATGGCTGTTCATAAAAATAAATATTGTTATACTACACCGTTATTCTAGATAGTGCTGTCACTCAAAAAGATTGGGTGTGGGCGGGGAGAGAGAGAAACACAGAGAAGGTGGGGAATCCTTTTCTCTTTCAGAGTACAGAAGTGATTTAGAATACCAGCAGAGTTGAGAAGACAGGAGGCAGAAACATATATCCTTGCTTCATTTCAGCATGGTGTAAGCATCTCAAGTTGTTAGCTAAGATAGTTTGTTACCTGCATTTTTATCCTCTTTGCTACTAAATATCTATGTGATTTTAAAACTCTTATTAAATTTACCAATAATAATTGAGTATATTTATGAGATAGAATGTTATGTTTTGAGCTATGTGTAAACTGAAGACTGAGTCAAGCTAAAAACCATACCTGTCACTTCACCAACTCATCACATTTTGTGATGAGAACATTAAAAAATCTATTTTTAGCAACTTTGAAATAGAAAATATATTATTACTGCCATCACTAGTCAGTCAATAGAACACCAAAATATATTCCTCCAGTCTAACTGGAACTTTGCATTCTTTGATTAGCATCTCCCCTTTCCCCATCCCTCCTTTTCCACGACAGCCACTGGCAGTCATTCTTCTAGAATTACTGGGTATGCAGTTATAAACAGGTATTTTCTGTATACAGTTTGAAGTTTTTATTCCACTCTCCTATGGGTTCTGATATTGATATTGAGTCAGCTGTCAGTCAAATTGTGATTTCTTAGAAGGCAATTTATATTTTCTTTGGTATTTTCTAATTTCACTATAATATTTATTTCTCCTTTTAGTTTATAGACTTCCTGAATCTTTCTAAAGTTATAAAAAGTTCTCAGGTGCTGTATCTTCAGAGATTTTCCTACTGTACTTTTGTTCTTTTTCTACTTTTGGAGCTCCAATCAGATATCTATTAGACTATTTCTATTTATTTCTATGAGATCGTCTTTTGTTGATTTCACATATAAATGAATGATAGGGTTTTGTGATTTTTAAACAAGTCACTTTTCCACTCAAAGCCCTGTTTCCTTCTTTGTAGTATGTGCAAGTTAGAAGACAAATTATTTAAAATTCTTTGAAATCCATAATCTCAAATATACCCTCCTTTTCCTTTTCTGTAGTGTAGTTCAAGCCATCATTATTTCCTCCTTGAAACACTGTATTCATCCCTTTTGATATCTGCCATTCATTCTTGCACTTCTCCAATCCATTCTCCATGGAGCAGCCATCAATATCTTTTTAAACTTCTCTCTATATTTTTTTTCTGAATGGGTACTGTGGCTCACGCCTGTAATCCCAGCACTTTGGGAGGCTGAGGTGGGTGAATCACTTGAGGTCATGAGTTCCACACACCAGCCTAGCTAACATGACAAAACCCTGTCTCTACTAAAAATACAAAAATTAGCTGTGTGATGGTGCATGCCTGTAATCCCAGCTACTCAGGAGGCTGAGGCAGAATAGCTGCTTGAACTCGGGAGGTGGAGATTGCAGTTAGCCGAGATTGTTGTCACTCCAGCCGCAGTATGAAACTCAAAAAAAAAAAAAGCTTTATACTATTCTCACAATAAAGTTTCTGCAAATAACCTAATGGCAGGTCTGTCCTGTTTATTACCTTCTTGTAACTGAGCTCTAATGACAGTGTCCTCATTTTAACTGTTTAGTTTGCTGGTTTTGTGGATTATTGTTTTTGTTTTAGAATTGTATTTAATTTTCCATCGTTCTAAAAAATGTTTTTGCTGGGTATGCAGTTCTACGCAGGTATTTTCTCTAGGCAGTTTGAAACTTTTATTCCACTGTCCTGTGGGTTATGATACTGCTAACGATTTAGCTGTCAAACTGTAATTTCCTATAAGGGAAATTCTATTTTCTTTGGTATTTTCTAATTTCAGTCTGATATTTATTGCTCTTTTTAGTTTATGGACCTCCTGAACCTTTCCAAAGCAGTAAAAAGTTCTCAGGTGTTATATCTTCAGAGATTTCGCCAGTTGTACTTTTGTTCTTGTCTCCTCTTAGAATTTTAATCAGATACCCATTAGACTCTTTCTCATTCTAAAATCCTGAAACTCTTTCATATTTTTCCTCTCTGAGATGCATTATTGATAATTTGGTCAGATCTATCTTATAGTTCACTAGTGCCCTCTTCAGCTAGGTTTAATCTAATAAAAATTCATCCACCAAAGTTTTTCAAAATGTTTTCTTTTATTTCTAGATGTTTTTGTTTCAATATTAATCATTGAATTTTGTCTTATTTGTCACAGCATATTTTTAAAATTAAATTTTCTATTATGATTATTGTAAAGTCACAGGCAGTTATAAGATATAATACAGAAACACCACAGTATTATCCCTTACCCAGTTCCTCCCGTGGGAAACTATACAATGTTTTTACATTTATATAGACTTAGAGTGATTCCTCAGGTTTCTCTTTGATAATCACATCAACCTCCCTGCTACACAGCTCCTCTCCTCCCCTGTTCCCAATCTGGCAACCACAAATGTTTTCTCTATGTCTCAAATGTTCTGTTTTTAAACTTGTTACATAAATAGAATCATACAATAGGTAACCTACAATGATTGGCTTTTTTTCACTCACTGTAATTCTCCGTAGAGTCACTCGTTTTTATATGCATTAATAATGTTTTCATTTTGATTGCCCAGTAGTATCTGATAATACAGTTGCCCCAAAGTCTGCTCAACTCTTCATCCACTGAAGGATATCTAAGTTTTTTCCTGTTTTTGTGTATTACAAAGAAAGCTACTGTGACCATCAATGAAAAATTTTTTTGTTTGAACATATGCTTTACTTCTCTGGGATTAATGCTGAAGAGTAAAACCACTGAGTCATATGGCAATTGTCATCAGTATATTTTCTTTGATGAATATCTGATCTGGTCTTTTGCCCACATGTTTAGGCAGATTACCTGATTTTTTATATTGAGTTTTGAGATATTTTTAAATGTATTCCAGATGCAAAGCTTTGCTTGAATTTTTACAGGAAAGGCCTTCAACTTATAGGTCAATTTATGGAGTACTGATATATTTTATTAGGTTGAGTTGTGCAATTCATGAATATGGTATGTCTTTTATTTAGGTCTTCTTAGATTTATTGCATCAAAATTTTTTTAGTTTCAGCATACATATTCTATACATCTTTGGTGGGATTTATACCTAAATATTTCATCTTTTCTAGAGCAATTGTAAATCATACTGTGTTTTTAATTTCAGTTGTCATAGATTCATAATTAGTATACACAAATGCGATTTATTTTATATTTTGATCTTACAACTTGTAACCTTGCAAATTAAGTGCAAAACCCACTTATTGTTCCAAGGTATTGTTTAGTTTAGTTTTTGTTTTTGGTTTTTATGTGATTTTGTATGTGAATATTCATGTCATTTGCAAATAGGAATATTTGGGTTACCCCTCTCCATTCCAATATACATGTCTTTGTATATTGGAATGGGGGGGGGGTAACCCAAAATAAAAGATTCTTTGATTTATTACAGTAGGTAGAAAACTCAAAGAAAAGATTCTTTGATTTATTACAGTAGGTAAAAAGTTTTGATATTGAGTTGAATAAGAGTAGAGAGAACAGAAATCCTTGCTTGAACATTCAGTTTTTCCCCATTAGATATGATGTTAGCTATAGGTTTTTGTAGATTTTCTTTACCAAATTGAAAGAAAAATCCTATTCCTAGTTTGCAGGAAGTGTTCATCATGAATAGATTTTTTTTAAAACACTTTTTTGCATCTATTAATATAATCATATGGTTTTTCTTTAAACTGTTTCTGTGATTGGTTACATTTCATACATTTTTTTCACTTGTTTTAAGAGAACTTATCATTGCTTTTTGAAGCAAGTTATTATGGGCTGCTTCAAAATTCTTGTCAGACAAACACAGCATTTGATTCATTCTCATATTGGCATCTGTTGAATTTATTTTCTCATTCAATTTGTGATTATCCTTGCTCTTGATATATAATGAGTGAATTTTTGATTGAACATTTGAATGTTTCATTTTTCAAGTCCTGCAGTTCCTAGACAGCTCGCCTACTTGTTTTCCACCTTTTGAAATCTTCCTATGTATTTCTCATTGTTTTGCATAATGTTTAGATTTTTTTTAGTGGTAAGTGGGAGGACCTGTGAAGAGTAAGCTTCTCTATCGTCATGGAAGCAGAAGTCCCATATTTCAAGATATTTTTATTTTTTTGGTTTGTTTTGATAAATTTAGTTGGTCAATTTTTATGTCTTGTGTTTGTCTCATATTCTCAATCATTATTATTTGAATATATTTAACATTATATTTTACTTGTTATTTCTGATATACCCAATATTTAATGTCTCTGAAGCTGAATCTGTTATTATTTCTTCTGGCTCTTGTTGGTAGTGTCTGCTTTCTTTTTGTGTTTTTTACGTTTTGACAATCTGCTCATTTTCCTTTAAAATTTACTCTGGAAATCCTTTGATGCTTTGCTGAGTGTGGTTCCCTACAGAAGATTTGCATTTGCTTCCATCTGGTTGGAAGGGTCTGGTGACCCTTTCATTTGAATATAATTCTGAGCTTTTGATGTGAAATATCCAGTTAGTGAAAATTTGGGCTGAAGATTCTTGAAGGAGCATGATTATTATTACCAATTCACTGGAATGTTTATTATGATTAATTTTCATTTACACCAAGCATTAGCTTTCAAGACAGGCAGTGTTTCTTAGAGCTTCCTGTTAGAGTGATTGGCTGGCAGATATTTTTATATATCTGTATAAATGATGATTTAGAATTTTCCAGTTTTCGTTTTATTCAGGGATGAAGAGAACAGTAGTTCATTAGAATGGTCTCTTTAGCTATGAGTGGGGCCTGGGCTTCCTTCCTTTCCTTAGTTTGAGCTGCTAGGAATTAATTTTATTTCTAGTTCATTGATTTAAATTTGAAACATTTTAACATTTTTGTTTGTTTGCTTTCTTGAAGTGGGTATGGTAAAACATCTGCTCTACCACACACTATCCTCATCTTTTAAAAATATCCATCCTGATCTTTGAGGATGCTAGGTAGGTTTTGTTTTGTTTTGCTTTGCTTTATATCAGCTCTCTAATTGAGACATTTTGAAACTACAAAAAACTCAAGGCAAACTCCTACACAAATCAGACAGTATTAAACACAGAAGTTATGGTCAAAAATACTAAAATAAAGGTTTAATTATATATACTTTTTAAAGGGTGTAATGTTTTCTGCTTTTTAGCAAGAAAAATATACCTTTTTCATTACCATTTCCCATTTTCTCCTTAAGCTATAATATCTGTGTTCATAGAAAAATATCAGAGAATGGAAAACAAACTCCGGAACATTTAAAGAATATTTCAAAACATGATAACAAGTTGTACATAAAGTAGCAGCTGACTTACATTTTGCATCTTTTTTTCCTAAATATTTATATGTAAAATCTGCTCTAAAATTTCTCACTTTTGAGATCTCAGTGAAGATTCAATTTACAAGAATTACATTATTGGCTAGTATCTTGCAAGGCAATTTATAGTAAATTCTGAGCAAGTCTATAAAAAGGCAAGATTGTTGCTACAAATATACCCTTCATAGTTTTACATCTAGATGATATGACAATGGTAACTAATTAAATAGGCTGTGACTTTGAAAAATCTAATAGCCCTTTCAACTCAGAAACAAAATACATTTAAAATTACATTTATAACAGTTAAATATGTGGAAATACAGACTAATTCTTTCAACAGATATTTACTGAGCCGATGTGAACAGATAGCCCTGCACTTGCAGAGCTTGCATCCTAATGCATGAGTTTATAGAAATCTGTTTAGTTGCAACTGTAGTGACACAAGTAATTTTCAAATATTCAAAAAACTTAATCCTCTAAACACCTAGTTATCCTACTGATACATTAATTTTACTAAAATTTTCTCAGAATTTCACTTAATAGTTTCCCAAAGTAATGAACCAGTATGTATCTTGTTTCCTTCATTCACTTAAAAATAATATCTGATCACATACCTTTAGGTGTGGGACTAGAGTAACCAGTACACAGGGGAAGGGAAGGGAGGCATTTATTAAAAAATAATAATAATAAATAAAAAATAAAATAATCTCTGATCACACATAGTTTTTCTTATGTTATGGAATTTCTCTGTTCTTTCACAAGTAAATACTTTTTCTCTAATTAGTTATAGACTCATGATACATTAACTTCTTCAGTGCCTTATCCCAGTTTTATCTGCAATCTGTGTTCAGTTTGTCAGAGAGACTGCTTTTAAAGTATCATCAATGACCTCTTGTCAAAACAGAATCACAGTTCTTTTGTGTGTATATGTTCATTTTTATTTAATTTTAATATTTTTATTTGTATGAATTTATGGAGTGCAAGTGCAATACTTTTTTTACATGTATTGATTGCATGGGGTTGAAGTTAGGGATTTTAGGATATACAGCACCAGAATAACATATATTTTACAGATCAAGTAATTTCTCATCATCCATCCCTCTCCTAATCCCTCATCCATCTGGGTCTCCATTGTCTATTATTCCACACTCTACATCCATGTATACACATTATCCAGCTCTGACTTACAAATAAGAACATGAAATATTCATCTTTCTAAGTCTGACATAAGATAACAGCCTGTTCCTGCAAAAGATGTAATTTCATTCTTTCTTATAACTGAACAGTACTGCATTATATACATATGTGTATATATCTCACATTTTCATTGCTCAGTCTAGTACTGCATTGTGTATATACATCACATTTCTTTATACAGTCATTCATTGATAAACACTTAGGGTGATTCCATAGCTTTGCTCTTGTGAATAATGCTATCATAAACATATGAGTGCAGGTATCTTTTTGGTATAATGATATCATTTCCTTTGGGTAGATAACCAGTAGTGGGATTGCTAAATCAAATGGAAGTTCAATTTTTAGTTAATTGAGAAATCTCCACACTGTTTTCATAGAGGTTGTACTAATGTACTTTCCCATCAACAGTGTATAAATGCTCCATTATCTGTGCATCCTCACCAACATCTGTTATTTTTTTGATGTGTTAATAATAGTAGCCATTCTGATCAAAGTAAGATTGTGGTTTTAATTTGCATTTCTCTGATGATTAGTAATGTTGAGCATTTTTTCATATACCTGTTGGCCATTTGTATGCCTTCTTTTGAAAAATGTCTATTCATCTCATTTGCCTACTTTTTAATGAGATTATTTGTTTCCATGTTGTTGATTTGAGTTCTTTGTATATTCTGGATATTAGACCCTTGTATAATACAGTTAGCAAATATTTTCCTCCATTCTGCAGGTTGTTTGTTCACTCTGTTGATTATTTCCTTTGCTGTATAGAAGCTGTCTCATTTGTTTAAGTCCCATTTATCTATTTTTGTTGTTGTTGCCTATAATTTTGAGGTCTTAGTCATGAATTCTTTGCCTAAACTAATGTCTAGAAGATTTTCCCTAAGTTTTCTTCTAGTATAAGTTTATAGTCTTAAAGTCGTTGATCCATCTTGAGTTGATTTTTGTATATGGTGAGTTTCATGCTTTTGCTTACAGCAATCCAATTTTTTCAGCATCATTTATTGAAAATGATGTCCTTTCCTCAATGTGTGTTCTTGTCAGCTTTGTCAAAGATCACTTGGCTGAGAATATATGACTTTATTTCTGGGTTCTCTATTCTGTTTCATTGATCTATGTGTCTATTTTTACATGAGTTCCATTCTGTTTTTGTTACTATAGCTTTATAGTATAATTTGAGGTCAGGTCATGTGATTCCTCTAGCTTTGTTCTTTTTGCTCAGGATTGATTTGGTCTTTTGGGCGTTTTTGGTTTCCATATGAATTTTAGGATTTTTTTTTTCTAATTATATGAAACACGAAATTCATATTTTCATAGAGATTACATTAAATCTGTAGATTGCTTTGGACAGTGTGGTCATCTTAATGATATTAATTCTTCCAATTCATAAGCATGGGATATTTTTCTATTTGGTTGTGTAATCCATAATTCTTTTAATCAGTGTTTTGTGGTTTCTCTTGTAGAGACCTTCTATTTCTCGTCCTAAGTATTTTTATAGGTATTGTAAATGGGATTGCCTTTTTAATTTTGTTTTCAGCTAGGTCTTTAATTATATAGAAATGCTACTGCTTTTTGTAAGTTGATTTTTATTTTGAAATTTTACTAAATCCATTTATCAAGATAGGAGTTTTTTGGTGGAGTGTTTAGATTTTTGTAGATATAAGGTTATGTCATCAGTAAACAGGGATAATTTATCTTCCTCTTTTCCAATTTGTATGCTTTTTATTTCTTTCTGTTGCCTAAATGCTCTGGCTATGATTTCCAGTGGTATGTTAAGTAGGAGTGGTGAGAATGGGCATCCCTGTCTTGTTCCAGTTCTTGGAATGATTTCAACTTTTTCCTGTTTCGTATGATGTTGGTTGTGGGTTTGCTGTAAATGATGTTCAGTATTCTGAGTTATGTTTCTTCTATGCCTGGTTTGTTGAGCATTTTTATCATGAAGGAATGCTGAATTCACTTACGCTTTTTCTTTATCTATTGAGATGATCATATAAGTCTGTCCTTAATTCTGTTTAAATGAGGTATCACATTTATTAATTTGTATACATGTTAAATCATCTTGCATCACTGGAATAAAACCCTGATTACAGTGTATTATCTTTTTTGATGTGCTGTTAGATTCAGTTTGCTAGTATTTTGAAAGCATATTTGTATCTATGTTGATCTGAAATATTGGTTTGTAGGGGTTTTTTTGTTGTTGTGACCTTGTCTGGTTTTGGTATCTAGGTAAGGGGAATGGGGCGGTCTTCAGAGCTTTGGTGAAAATGCTTGGGTGAGAAGTGACCATTCTGGGCATGCGGAGGGTAAGACAGTCCCCTCAGCCATAGTTATGACCCAGTCCCAGCATGGATTCCTGTCACGCCATGGCTGTGGCAGTCAATCTGCCACCCAGTCACTCCTAGCAGTTTGTGCCTATTCTGCCTGGATTATGAAATATACCACCTGGCTCAAGACTAAGCCTCAGTGGCAACTCTTCTCCTGTTCAGGTCCCAAGGAGCAGGGTGGGGGATGTTGAGCCAGGGGTGGGGATACGTGGTTTAATTCCCAGCTTCTGGAGCCCACTCCACATTGACTTCTCAGAACTGGCTGCAGGATTCCATGCCCTGCTCAAGCTCTGGTTTTGCAAGCACCACCTGCATTTCTCCAACAGCTGCAATCAACACTGCTGGTTCCCAGTACCGTCTACAGAGCTAGGATCAAAAATGACACTGCAGAACAGCTGCCTAGATTGGAGAAGTTTCTTTTCACAGTCTTTTGTCTGCAACCCAAGTTAGACTCACAACTTGGGAGGTTCAAGGTGCCCTGCCATGTTCTGGACTGTACAAATCCCATGAGGGAAGATGGGCTGCAGAAAGGCGCTGACTCACTCTCTCCTGTGATGGAGATTTACTCCTGATTCCCAGCCAGTCCCAGACACTCAGCCTACCTATTTTCCTTCTTCATCCTGGATTTCAAATCTTCCCTTTGCTTTTCTGTTGAACTCCCGTGTTTGCTCTTCAATAATATACTGAAAGTGTGATTGCCCACACACTCTTTTGGTTCTTTTAAGTGGATGAAGCACGATGGAAATTGTCCCACTCAGCCATCTTGGAAAAAATACAGACTGTTTCTCTTCACCTAAATTACAAATAGTTCTTCCTAATAAACACCATTAGCCAGGTTATTGTATATTCTGTTAATACCGCAAACCACAAAATTATGCTTTTAAAAGTATGTCACTTTATGCCACCCCCATGGGCAAAAGATCTCAGTGCTTTCCATATCAGCTAAGGCACATTCAAAAAGTAAAAATCATGCTATGAATTTCATATGTAAGTCACTTAATGTAAATAATTGGATCTCCGGTATTAAAAATGCAAAGCAAACATAAGATCTAAAAGAAGCAGCTACGGCACCTAAGGCTTGAGAACCAAAGTATCAAAAGGGTCACTAGAAACTACAAGTTTATCATAGCTACTCTGTTTCAGATAACTGGTATTAGTACCTAGTTGGTTTATGTGATGTATCACATTTATTAATTTGTATATATGTTACACCATCTTGCATCACTAGTATAAAACCTACTTGATTATCTTTTTACTCTCTCTCTCTCTAGTGGGAGGCTGGGGGAAAAAAGGAGGCAGTGGGTAATAGGAACCTTTTGGGTGGTCATGGGCCACCTTGGAAAGTGCTATTTGGTCAGTCCAGTAATACCAAACGGCACTGGAGCTGCTGCTATCTGCTGAAGCTAAAACAACGTGGAGGCAAGAAGAGTCTCCTATCCTGTCTTCTGTCCTTTCAGTCTCACACCATTACCTCTCAGATGGTAAGGGAATCTTAGAGATGGAGTTGCAATCTCCCATCTTTGATATCACAGAGCAAATTATAAAAATGATAAACATGGCATTGAAAGACACTAACCACCAGAATTTCCCTCCCTTACAATAAACCTTTGTTTCCCTACTAATCTACTATTAAAGCATCATTAATTATTTTCTATTTGATTATTTTCTATCAATAGAACATATTTAAACTTCCCCATAATGCTCATTATATCACAATTTTGTATCTTTGGATGACATGTTCTGTTCTTTCTCTGTAACTGCAAAATTGGATCTATCAATCCTTCAGTTCCTCTCTTAAATCTGATGGGCCAATAAAAGTTCTCCCTGTGCCCCCAGTTAAATTCTTACTCTTAGTACAGTGCTTTGCATATCATATATGGAAACTCTATATATTGAATGAATAGAATGTGTTTTTCATTGACATTTGTATATGTCTTCTGCCTCTTTCAAATAATTACTGTCATGCTAATTGTATCATTCCAAAAGTTCCTTCAGGATAGAAATTATGTCTTACTACTGTCTGCAGTCCTTAGAATGTTAAGTGTTCATTAACCTATGCAATTTCCAAAACTAATGTATACAAAGATAAAAAAGTAACCGAGGTCTTATTAATATATGAATTTAAAGTTTAGGAACCTGAAAAGTTTAACAAGCTCCTACAGAACACAAATTTCCTAGTTTGTCTATTTTATGTTTTGCTTCTATTCAACTATGATTAATATTTAAGATACTAAAAATAGCTAATTTTCAGCAGCCCCAGAAGTTCCTCTGTTTGGTTGATATCTGAAAATTAAAATGAATCACTATTTTTTTTATCAATTATAGCACTTAAGTCAAGACCTATTAAAGCTTGTGTTCCTGACTATATGACATTCCAATATGCTCCTCTCTGAAATCCACCCACGGAGTCTGTAGAAAAATGATGATCTATCAGTAATAATTTTGTTCCATAGCATAGAAAAATACTATGGGCCTGAATACCCTTTTGTTGTTTTATTTCTGCAGAAGATCAATTTCCTCAGGAAAAAGTGAGCATCTGAGTGACTTGTCAGCTTTGGATTCAATAAACAGATATCAGTGCTTCACCCTCATGAATAATTTCAACTTCCATTTATTTGATCAGCAGAGAAATAATTTAAATTATGTTTCCCTCTTAACTCCACTGATATGCAAAATTACTAAATTGTAATAAATTGCTCACAGGAGAGAAATATCTCTTTTTAAAATTTTTCAACAAAAACATTATGTATTTGTTTACTAATATTCTAAATAAGTGTTTTTAATATAAATTAAAAGTGTGATATATAGAAAAGCAAGTAATTATGTGATAATATGTTAGACTATCAATACTGTGAGTTCTGGAGTGCTTGGACTTCTATAAATCATAAACACATAATTTCATTGAATCAAAAATTGGTTTTCATATATTTATATTAATCATTTTGAGGTTAAGCTACTGCTTCTTGAATGTGCAAAGTAGACATCAAACTAGAGAAGGGACAAGAAATAAGAAATCATCAAATGCTCTTTTAATAAGTAGAGTGATCTTTATACATATATTCCAGCAATATTTGTTTTTGTCTGTAAATCTAAAATAATATTCAATGTAACATAATAAATTTTATTATATAAAATTAAAATTCAAAGAGGCGTGTATTTCAGAATTAATACTGAAGCAGATGAGAGACAAAGTCAAAAGATTATAATAAAGAATGTCTATTTCAATCAATCCCTTGATTTAAAACTTCATGTAGTTATGGATCTGTCCTTTGACATCTGTCCAACTTTTAAAATTTAATGCACCTTTATCAGTGACTGAAACCAATGAAAGTAAACCCACATAACTGAATTTCTTTGTAGTCATAATTCTACCTACAGCCTACAGCCTAATGTTACATTTAGAGGCTCCTGGTTCTGAAAGCACATTATGTACTAACATTGAGAAAAGCCTTAGAGCTAATTTGAGTATTATTCTACATGAAAGCATTCAAGTGCCTGTCTCTTTCTGAGAATATCAGCTGACAAATCGTGGTGCTGGGGCCTGTTTCTTTATGTGCTCTAATGAGACTGCAAATGGTTTACCAATTTAAAGTGGCTTTGGCAGGCTTATCGATCTGTGAATTGTGGATGTTTTTAAAGGGAATAAGTAACAAGAAAGACAGCGTTTATTGTAAAAGAGGTAGGTGTGCCACACTGAGTTATTTATCAAAGAGAAAAACAACACTTCTTTTATAGCAAAAACAAGATGAACTCTTTGAGTTTTTATTGGATTACAAGAGTTTCACCAAGGCTCAATAATAGGCATCAATGATTAGAATGCCTGCCAAAAAAGGTTTTCTTTAAAAAAAAAAAAAATCCCATCAGACAATTTGTGACAAAAAAAGTTTACGTAAAATAATGCAACTAATACACTCAATTTTTACTGCATGCAGGCAAATAAACCTTTCCATTAGTTATTTTCAGTCAGGTCATAGTAATCATAAATAGCAGGAATAATTTTATAGAAAATTAGGAAATGACCGAGTATAAAATAGTTACTATGTATATGATGCTCTTTACAAGATCTTCAATGTATATACATGCAGAATACTATTTCTATACTGTAAGACTATTAAACAGACTAATTATATTGTGGATATCCAAGAAGCAAACAAATTGTTTTCTCCTTTTCTCTTCTCCTCTCTTCTCTCTCTGTCTCTCTCATTTCTAACTGGCTTTTTCTCCCCATTCTCCCCCCAAAATCTCATGGAACTAGTATTTTTATAGAAAAGTGCTTCTCCAAACAAGTCACCCTAGATCCTTGTTGAAACATAGATTCTAATTGATTAGGGTTTAGGAATTTTACATTTCCACAAACTTCTCTGGTGATGCCCACACTGCTTGTCCATCAACTACATTTTGAGTAGCAAGGCTACAGAACTCAGTTGGGAAATGTTAATCCAGGCAACAAGTAATGAATGGGTGGCTAATCACAGGGTGTTGACTATGAGTCTCAGAAAGAAGAAACTAAGATGAGTGATTTTTCAGAGCCATGAGTCTGAGCAATAAGGAGCCTCTGTAGGTTTTTAACATGGTTTATATAGATAAACTCTAATGTATTTTCAGAGGAAACTGACATCACTAGATAATGACTGGACTGTACAAACAACAATGTAGAAAGGTGACGGAGATCTTATCTTTGTGAAAATAGACTAAATTGGATCAAAATCACAAATAGAAGTATTACATTTGAATGAAGAGAAAGTGCTAATCTGGAGCAAAATGAAAAGGAGGCAAAAATTGAGCATAGGTCATTCATTTTTTCAGACTAACATGGGAAGCACATCATTTCCTTGAACACTGTCCCCAGTTTTAGACAGTAATTAAAGACAGGTTTTAGTACCTTCTGAAGGGTACAGTAGGAGGAACTCTGAAAGTGGCAGACAAATACCTCTAGAGTACACTTGCTATTTCTTTACCAATCCTTAGATGCCTTGCTTTGATTTGTCTATAATGATTTCTCTTATGTCTTCAAAAAGAAGCAGGAAAGGAAGGAAAAAAAACTTAGGAATGGAGCTCAGGGTTACACAGAAACAGAGGGCAGGCCTGTTTGCAGGCTTGGCATCCTTCACCCCACCTTTTGGCAGCAGACTCAGACTTCCCTTTGGTAAATGATTACTCTCCCATTCCCACGTCATTCTGCTGCGCTGTTTCTCAGGCCTCCAAGTTTCCAGGCCAATAAAACTTGCCTTTCTAGGAATGTGAACCTTGAGCAGTGTTACAAAAGGACAGAGAATACTTAAATCATTGCAGTGCTGGCACTTGGAGGAGACTAGCCTTTAATTTATATCAGGGTGGTCCCTGCCCCGTCTTTGTTTCTCATATGATGTTAATGATTAAATATCTGCTTGTAATGACTTTCTGCTTCAGTGTTATAAAACCAGCTATTGATCTGATTGTGTTCATTCACTGTACACACACGCAAACACACACACACACACACAATCTTTTGTTAAATGTATAATTATGCTATATTTTTTACAGTTTAATTGTCCATGTAACACGTCTTCATGGCTTTTACAATTTATATATTAGCAATGTAATCAATTAATCTGTTATGAAAGTAACTTAAATAAAAACAAGTCTTCATGTTTCTAAATATAACTTGTTCTAAGTATATTTAAATTCTGATTGAATATAAAGTTTATATGAAGACCCTCCAATAACGAGATGCTCTCCTTTCAAAGAAAGGAGACAATCATGTACATATATATACTTACAAGAATCTGATACATTGCATATTTTCAGCATAATATGGGCAAATCAGCTCCAACCACTGAACAATCACATTCACATGTTCATATGAATGGAGACTCCAAGCTTATTGTTCTTTTTTAAATAACATTATTTTATATAGTCTGTGTGTATATGAATTTGCAAAATATAAAGATGATCAATACCAGCATCAAAGCATCATCGCTAATATTAAAGGAAGTAATCTTAGCAACTAAAGCACAGTAAGAAGTATGTATGTGTTTCCTGACTTTTCTCTACTGTTTTTGTGGTTTCTCCCTTTTCCCTGCTCTAATATACAGATGACCCTTGAACAACACACGTTTAAACTTTGTGGGTCCACTTATATGCAATTTTCTTCTGCCTTTGCTACCCCCAAGACAGAAAAAACAACCATACACTTCCTCCTCTTCAGCCTACCCATTGTGAAGACAACAGGATGATGACCTTTACGATGATCTACTTTCACTTAATGAATTGTAAATATACCTCCTCTTCTTTAATGATTTTCTTAATATTTTGTATTCTCTAGCTTACTTTGTCAAAAACACAGTGTATAATACATGTAACAAACAAAATATGTGTTAGTTTACTGTTATAGATAAGGCTTTGGCCAACAGTTGAGGTTTTGAGCAGTCAAAAGTTATTTGTGAATTTCTTATTGTGCTGGGGATGGGTCCCCCTAACCCACACATTGTTTAAGGGGGTCAATTGTATATGAATATGTGTATACAAACACCCAAGTACTCAAGCAGGTACACATCTGCTTGTGTGCCCATATGCAAAGAGGAATCTAGAAAACTATCGACATTCTGCATGTTGTCTTAGTCCTTAGAATACACAAAATACCAAAGTGCTTTAAAAATGTGCGTATGTTTTCTACTGATGCTGAAATGCTCCCGAAAGTAATTTTAAAGGTGGTATCCAAGAGATTAAACAGAATACAGAGCAAGAAGAGCTGGAGAGTAAAGATGTTTAGGTGTTTGACATGGACTGACAACAGATAAGCACACAATTAGGTACTGAGTTTCCTTAACTAAAAAAATAAAGAAAACTTTCAGTTGCATTATCTTTCTTATCTGATAAAATGTATAAACAAATCTGTAGAGAGAAAGACAAACATTTCTGGAATTCTCTGTAAGGCACATTTGTCTGGGACATTTTATCAAGAACACAAAATTACTATTCAAAATCTAACATTTCTTATATTATTATTCTATAAAAACTATTAACACTGATAAAGCTTATTTCAGTTTAGGTATATACCTTTGGACAGTGAGATGAGATTCCAAGTATTTTATTTTATGGAGACACAGCATGATATTTACTGCTTTTTAACAATTTATGAGACTGTCGCTCTCAAGTAGTATAGGTCTGAAATAAGACTTTGATAGGAAAGAGCATGAATTTATTATTGAATTCTCAGTGTACAGATCATACTTCTTGTTATGGTAAGGACCATTATTTAAATGCTAGATGTGAGGAAGACAGAGTTATATTTTTTCTTAAAAATATATGAGATGAATTACTTATTCTTGTTGATAACAAAGGCCAACTAACTTCAGTAGGGCATGGACAGCAAGAAGGAGTATAAACAGAACTGATTTTGTCATTAAAAATTACTTTTCAAGTACTTGCAAAAAAATAATTATTAAAACATAACAGAGCTCTATGTGATGAAAAAGGATCTTAATCTGAGATTATATGGAATCTGGTCTTATGAACTGATAGCTTTATCCACAAAAGTATTTCATATGTGATTTTAGATAGAACTATGTCATTATGGGATCCAGCTAATTAAAATCAGCTGAATGAATTGAATAGAAAGGAGATTTTTTTTTTCAAATATTAATTTACACTAAGATTCTTATCCTCAGGTCCATGGACTTCCAGCATACTTAAATGGATTTCATACAAAGTGAGTGTTCATTCCAAAAATTGTATGCATAATTTGTAAACCTATAAAATTATTTGTGGAGATGTGGAGATGGTTTATAGTCTAACTAATATTCTTGAAATGTCACTCAAACAATTAATGAGGATGATTTAAATATTGATGAATGACACTGAATGTAAAAACAATTTTTTACTCATTCTGAGAAACCTGGTAGCAAAAGGAGTCCATTTCTTATCATACAATAAGATTACACAAAATTTTTAAATCATACTAGATTTCAGGTTTGAAAATAGTGGAAAGACGCTGAAAGACTGTACTAAATGTTTAGATACAGATGAATAAAAGGGATGCTTAGAAGCAAAATACACATAATAAGGTATAATTTCAAAATGTATTAAATCATTATTTTCAACCCAACCTTTAGTAACACTTCATTTTAGAATTTAGTAAGTAATTATATATTTGGAGCTGCATTCATTTCTGCTTACTTGTTCATAAACCTATCTTTGCAACTGAATGAAAGCCCTGTTGATTTAAGTAAATTAAGCAATATGAATTGGCAGATTTGTTGTTTGTCCACTTAATCACTACTTTGTTCAATCCCTGATTCCTTGTCAGCAGACCCCAGATTTAAAAAAAAAATTCTTTAGATTAAGCAAAACGATTTGTTTAATTCAGGTGACCTCTTTTCCTCATTCCAGATCCTGAACCAGGTATGTCCTAAATGGTAATCTGATTGTTGCCAATGACTAACTTACCACTGTACCTGTTAAGAAGGCTTCATCCTTGTTCAAATGAAAAAAGGGCCGAGAAAGGCATGCATTATGATTTGCTTCTCTTTTAGACTGATTAAAAACGTGATATATTCAGTAACAGGATACAACTTAATTTAATAGTAATAACATTTCCATTCCCGTTCATTTATATTATTACATTATATTTATATTATTAATATTAATCACTTAACCTTATTTTAAAGTTCTTTTATGTTTCTATGCTTTTACAAGTAGATGATTGAGGTCACAGTCTCCTTATTCATGGCTTAATAGTGGGATATATTCTACTAGTGCTGAAGTAATGACAGCTTCAGGCTGTGATTTTGCACCTGGTGTCTTTTCCATTTCCCACTCTTTCTCCAGTTTGAAGTGTTCCAGCTTTATTCCCTTCTTTCCATTCCCTGAATTCTCCAAACCTGTTTCCATTTCAGGTTCTTTGACACATCCATTCTGTCTGTCTGGAATTCTTTCCCCAGATATTTACGTGGCTCAACTCCTTATGTAATTTAGTCCTCAATTCAGTCATTTTTTTTTTTCCAAAAGTCTTCTCTTTATCCCTTTACCTAAAACACCTCAAGCATTTCACTTGCAATCTTCCTATCATAAATTATTTTATTTTTATAGCACTTAATTAATTTGTCTCAAAGTCTGACCTAACAGTATACACAATTTTTTTTTCATTTGCTCATTGTCTGTTTTTATCACTAGAATAGAATCTCTTTCAGTACCGGGATGTGGTCTATTTCATACATACGTAGAATATTTAAATGACCACATTGTAATTGCTCATTAAATATCAGTTGAATGACTGATTGACTTACTGTGTTTGTTTTCTTTATTTTTATATTCGATATGGGAAGTGTTTTTAAAATGTCATGCTTGCATTCCTTGACTTGACATATATTTAAACTTGTCTATCTGTTGTGTTATAATATTGCTCTTAGATACCAATATTATACATTATTAAAGTCTATTAAATCTGTTTCATAATGGAAAAAATCATGTTCATATACATCAATTAATTTTTTCCTGAATTCTAGTATTATGCATAATATGTCATAACAAAAAAACCTCCATAATTAAGTCATATTGACATAATAAATCAAATGAAGTGTACAGTAGACAGAATGGTTACTTCTAGATGCTTATTGCATAGACACATTTTATGTTCATGGACCACTCCAATAGATAAGCTTAAAAAGACAATTATGAGAAGAAACTGTCCTCATTATTTTTATTGTTATGGAATAATGAATATAAGTTTTAAACTTGGATTTTTAGATCTTTTGATAATCTTGAGACATTTTGTAGCCAGACATTTGTTATAAAGAACTTTAATTTGTAATGACTGGTTTTGAAGTGAAAAAAAGCACATTTATATATATATTACTCACGTGTTTCCACAGTAACTACTCACAAGAGCCGATTATTAAATTTTCAAGAATTTTGTGAAGCCATTGTCAAACACAGCTATCATTACAATTAAATTAGCTTACACTTGTAATATTAATAATAGGGAATGAATATTACAAATCTATTACATCTGAATTGTTTACTACATTTCACTATTAAGTCAATTAACTCCTCTCCTGACCCCTACAACTTGTTATTTTCTTTTATGGTTTCATCTGTATTCTCTAGCAGTGGATCACTCTTAACCTACTACACTACAAGGCTACTTCTCACTCTCCTGACAAGTGTAGCTATCACCGGCCATTTTATTAACATAGCAGAGCTTTTCTGCAAGCTTATAAATGAATTAAAGCTAATCATCGATGGCAGTGTAACAATTACATTTCATTCTATTAACTAATAAATTCATTAGTGTTGTTTTTCATATCCCAAGGCTTTATATATCCTACATACAGAATTACACTTTGCTGCCATAATTCTACATGCTAGTGGCAAAAATGTTCTGCAGCTGGAAGAACTGAGAACTGCAGAGACAAATCAGCCTGCTTTTGATCATAAAATTAGTAAATGATAGATCCAGGAATACAAACTTATTTTGTTATCATTTAACCCCAATAGCATGTAATAGAATTGTCAGTATTGAAATTACCTAATGAAATAGGAATTTGTGATATCGGTGAAGAGAACAGAAGGCAGTAACAGCTGATGACAAAGGATTTTGAAATCTAAAGTAAACATTCTTCTTTTGGAATTATTTTTGAAAATGACAAGTTCATAATCACATTTGTCTTCAGAATAAAATTTTGAAAAGAATTTGTTCATTAACTTTCTTGAGAAATAAATCACATAATTTCTCTCCTGTAATACACACATCACTATTACTTGTTACTTTTTCTGGAAATTTCATCCCAGTGACTCTTAATGGAGGGTGATTTCTCCTCTCCCTGCCCAGGTCATATGGTCCTTCTGGAGACAATTCTCATCATGACTGTATGTGTGAGGAAGTTGCTACTCACAGGAACAACTCACTGGTAGAGGCCAGAGATATGCCAACCAGCCTACAAAGTATAGGACAGAACCCAACTATCAAGAGATGTGCTACCAAAAAAGTCAATAATGTTAAGATTGGGGAAAAGAAACCTGAATTAAATCTGTGTTTTATTTGGTTGGTATAGACCATGAGTATATCAGAAGGTAATAATAGAACTATAAATCTTAGAATCAGAATAATTTATTTTTTCAGATGATCATCATACCAAAATCATATAATTATCACCTGAAAAAATCTAGTAAGAAAACACGCATTGAGGTATATATGTAACAGAATGAGTTGAATATGCTCTGTGAAGTACATGTACATGTGTTTATAACAGCATATTCATAACATAAAACTGGGAATAACCTAAATATTCATGACAGAAGAATGTAAAAATAAATTGGAGCGTAATTGACATAATGGAAACTACACAACAAAAATGTAGTCAATTCAAATATACGCAATGACAGAGCTAATTCTTCTAAGACATAATGCTGGAAAGACGTAATAATGTATATATTATATAATTGTGCTAATAGAAAATGTAAAAGCAGGCAAAATACATCTATAGAGTTAGAAGGCGACGGTGTGCTTGTTTTTGGAGAAGCGGTAATAACCAGAAAGAAGCAGACAAATTGGTTGTGTTCTGGGTCTTGAATGTGGTTTTGGTTACATTGGTGTGTTCATTTGTAAAAATGTACTGATTTGTACACTTAGAATTTGCCCACTTTCTTCATTTCATGTTATCAATTAAACATGTACTTACAATATTAAAAACTGATCTGGTTACAAGCAAACATGCACAATTAGATCTTTTGTAAATATCCGTTACTTCTAGTAATGGTAGTAATTGATCTACTAGACATTCACACACAGGCAAACACACAAGTACAAGACTGCACATACCAGAAGCAACTAGATTGGAACACATTTCACTAAACAGAGGATGTTAGTACAAATGTTCTATTAATAGAAATCTAACTTTTAAAAATGAAGATAAATGAAAAAGGTAGGATCAAACATGAATATTACAGATATTTGTTTAGTTATTCTACTTGTTATTTAGAATTAGTAAAATTATTTTTCTTTGATTACTTATAAATATCACGTCTTTTTCCTGAAGTTTTATACATCTATAATCTAAAAGAAAAATCTTGAATTTCAAGGGGCAAATTTTTTTTACTAATATTACTGAAATGCTGCCTAATTATTTTCCTTTCAGATGTATCAAAATGAATATATATTAAATATCTAATGTATTATTTTGATATAAATAGATACAATCTTTTTAA
Source organism: Cheracebus regulus (assembly GCA_963574635.1). NCBI lineage: Eukaryota > Metazoa > Chordata > Mammalia > Primates > Pitheciidae > Cheracebus > Cheracebus regulus. The sequence goes on from CAUYQU010052695.1 coordinate 96,444, forward strand.
TATATTGGTATTCTGAAGATCTCTTTCATTTTGATTTGTTGAGAATATATATTTATTATTGTTTCTTGCTAAGTTTTCCATAATTTTTCCCAGTTGATTTTGTAGTTTTATTACACATAGGCTCTAAAGCATTTGTGGTTTTGATTTTTCATAATCTGTAGAATTTAACCTTGACTTTTGACACAGTAGAATTTAACCTTCCAGTAGAATTCGACCTTGACTTTTGACACCGACTTTTAAGGAAAAAAGAAATCCTAGACCAAGGCTTGCAGAGTAAATGAATGGACCCTTCATTTCCTTAAGTACCTCTATCCAAGCCAAATTTCCATTTGTTTTTACACTGTCTTGTTAATATATTTATCTGCATCTTGATCATGGCACTATTTTATTCAAACTGAATCTCCTCATCCAACACATATACACACAGCATATAAAGTGAAAACTACAATGTTACATTTAATCGTACTTTTTAATTTAACATAATTCAATAACAGCATTCTCTTCCCCAGTTACAAACTACACACATACACACAAATATCAGGCCCTTATGTTTCCAAATGTCTTGTGCCAGAAAGGAATCTGTCATTACATGAGTGGGGAAACAAAGAAGTTTTCAAACGGAATATGACTTGTCCCAAATATCCTAGCCATTGAAAAATAGAAACTGGAAAGTCACTTGAGTCTTCTACAAGTATAGTTCTAAGCTCATTTCTCAGTATTATTTACCACTGTATCTGTACTACTTAGTAAGATTCCTCTAATATTTGAATCAAGCACTTCAATCTATTTTTAACTTATACTTCACACTGCATAATTCAACAAATCATCAAACTCACATTTATTACCTGATATAAATAATTTTAAAACACTTCAGAGTGAAATAGTCTACTTATAACAATTAGAAAATGAGTCAAATTCTAAGAACCCATTTTAAGAAGTGTTGTATTTTTTAAAAGATTAATTAGCACAGAGAGTTTGTTTTACTTAAGAGAAGAGTTAAAAAGGGAAAAAAATCAAAAAAAGACATCAGTATTTATTGTATACAATATCAAGGACATTTACTAGGAAAGTGAAATTCTAATTTTTGAGACGATTCACCTTCTTATTTTACTTAAGCATCTTTATAATGTTTCAGTTTGTTATGTTTAAACCTAAAACGTATAAGGTCTGTTTAGGTACTGAGAGCCTAGCAACAAGAAGATTGTTTTAAGCCATTTGTTACTTTGCTTGTAAAACAAACTTCTTTATATAGAAATGGAAAAACAAAACTGTTCTGTTAAGGATCTCTTCATTTATGTTTCTGGCATTCCACTTGTTTCTGGTTGAATTACTGTTAACATGTAAACTTTTACTTTAAAAGATTTATTTTTCAATCCTTAATTTTCTGAAACATATATAGAAATTATGCATATCTTTAAATTGAGGATTTATGTTAAAATAAAGAGATTATAATGACATAAAAGAGTCAATCTGATCGTACAATACCCTAAATTGAATGATAGTGATAGGAGAAAAACATTCTTCCTCATATAGTTATAAGAAGAGCTTTAATAACAAACGAACCAGAAAGTTTTTATGTGTGTGTCTCTGTGAATGTATCTAAACTATATAATATATATGTTAACATGTATGTTCAAGTCAAAGTCAGGGAAAGAGTTACATTAGATGAGTGGCATATACTCAGTTCCCCGAACCTTTTTGGTCCAAGCATGTTCTTGTTTCCTACAGCAACATGTTCAATAATTCCAACAAACCTGTTATCACTCATCTACTACTTTCATTGCAGAACTTCTCCCCTTATTTATTCTTATTCTTTCCAATTCATTGACTTCCATACCAAACCAAAATATTGTGATGATTGAAAGAAAAAAATAAAATTATCTTTTCCTCCTACTCAATTCAAAGAATAAATATTAAAATCAGACATTTGCTCAACCAACACACGTAAAGCCATACTTTAAATGGTTGTTCGGGGGAATGGTTACATTTTCACAAATTTGAAGTTAATATTTTGGCAATTTAATTTTCCTTAATTGAAGGGGACTGTATCAACAAAGACAAATGCTTTTTATGGCATGTTGAGAATGAAATTCAGGAGCAAGAATGTATCAGAGTATCTGAAAAAGAATACCAAATCTTACCAGATTTCTTTTCCTAATCGACACTAAGGGATAATTTATTTTAAGTTTATTTATTGGAAACATTTTTAACAATGCTTATTCTTTGTCTTTGCACTGGATTTTTCTTGTAAAATTCGAGATTTAGAAGTATGGCATTGAAATCGTGTTTTGTCAGACACAAGCCTCTGCATGAACTATACTACTGGCTTCATTAGAATGTTAAGGAAATTTCTGAAGCTTAAAACAACAACAATAAATACAGAGTTTTTATTTTAGCAGTGATACAAGGCAAGGAAAATATAATGCATACAATGATCTGCCTTAAGATGTCATCAATCAGTGATCTGTATACTAAAAACTAGATCTTCCAGGAACCCGAAGAAGCTAAATCTTTCGCATTAATTTAAAGATCATGAAAAAGATTAAACTTGTTAGTAGCATCTCTGGTCATCATAAGAAACAGATTAAAATTCTGTCAGGAAGCAGATATTTCCTATCTACTACCAATTTAAGATTATGGTATTCTCTATTACATTTAGTAAAATGTGAGCAACAATAAAAATTACTACTAAGAATGAAAATCAATAAAAACATTAACAACCTATTAAGTTAATATCAGACTTTTCAACAACAATAATGGAATCTTGAAGATAGGGTAGTAATGTCTTCAATAAAGAAAGAACAAACTCTTATGAAGAGACAGAAAATAAAGAAATAGGAAGAAATATGCCAAAAGATTCGCACTTAAAAAAATAAAAAAAAAGAAACAATTAATTGATATATTCCAAGACATAGCAAAGTTTACCCAAATGAGAGATTTAAGATACAAAAAGGAATAATGAAGAAACAAACCACAAATTGGGAAAAGACATTTGCAACTCATATAGCAACACAGAATTTACAATCAGTATCCAAAGGAAAATTTTGTAAGCCAAACAACATTTTTTTAAATACATGGAAAAAAAAAAAGGAGCTATTTTACAAAAGAAATAATAATAAAAAACAAATCTGTGAAAAGATATTCAATTTCATTTATAATAGGAAAATGTCAAGTAAGCAATAAGATACTAGTTTACACTCATTGCTTAAGCAAATATCAATACCACGTGTTGGAGATGATTTGTAGCAAAAGGTTGCATTATAGCATGTGATTGTGTTAAGTTGGTACAAGTGTTTTGGAAAACCACTTGTAACTGCATTTTTAGTAAGTTTTATGTTAGAGATGCTTTAATAGAAAAATTACAAACATCATACAGAAAATTGCAAACATAATATAGAAAAATTATGCTAAAACAATAAAAAGGAAAAAGAGGAGAAATATTAACACATGCTCACAGAAATGTGGTATCTAACAAAGAAAATCAATATATGCATAACAGAAGTAATCAGAGTGGAGGAGATTTAGAAGCAGTAAATTATTCAAAGTAATAATATCTGAACACTTACTAAATTTGATGAAAAACATTAATCTACAAATTTAAGAGGTACAATAAACTCCAAATAGCATAAATGCAAAGAGATGCTCACAGGCACATCATAGTAAAAATATTGGAAAGACAAAAACAAAGAGAAAATGCAAAGTGCTAGCTAGGATTATAGGAGAATCTTGAAAGCAGTTAGAAAAACATGACTCACCTCTTACAAGCAAGCCCCAATAAAATGCAGCTAATACAATGTTGAAAGTGCTATTTATAGCTGTAAACTCCTATATTAAAAAGAAGTAATAGCTCAAATGAATAACCTAACTTTTCAGCTTAGTCACCAGAAAAAAGAAGAGAAAAATCAAAGCTTAACCAATGAGAAGGAAGGAAATTATAAAGGTTGGAGCAGAAACGGAAACAGAGAAGAGAAAAGCTTTAGAGAAAATCAACGAATCCATAAACCTATTTATTTATAATGATCAGATATTGACAAAATTTTAACTGGATCGATCAAGAAAAAAGACACAAATTACTAAAATGAAGAATAGAAAATCCAAATACACCTATAGTAAGACCAGAGGTTAAATTAATATAAAAATTTACTTACCAAGAAATATCCAGCCATACATAGCTTCACTGCTTGGTTCTACCAAAATTTAAAGATTTAATATCAATTCTTTCCAAAAAATAGAAGAGAAATAAACACTCTCTAACTCACTCAATTAAGTCAGGACTGCAATGATAACAAAACTATACAAAGATATCATAAGAAAAAAATACTACCATAGCCCAATGTATTTTATGAATATCAATACAAATATCCTCAATTAGATACTAGCAAATCAAATCCGGTAAAAGAGATGATTATACATAATGTTCAGGTGAGGTTTGTTCCATGTATGTAAGCTTGGTTTATATCCAAGCATCATTTAATATATCATACTAATAGAATAAAAAACAGAAACCACATGATCATGTCAATAGACACAGTAAAAACATTGGACAAAATTCCACTAATCATGAAAGCATGATTAAAATCACTAAAACTAGGAACAGAAGGTAACTTCCTCAACCTGATAAAGGGCATCTCTAAAAATTCCGCAGCTACCATCCCACGTAATGGTGAAAGACTAAATCTTTCCTTCCTAAGATGGGAACACGACAAGGATGTCTGCTTTTGCCACTTGTACTCCATACAAAATCCTTCACAGAAAGGTTTCTGGCAGCTTTGTTCATAACTGCCAAAATGTAGCAGCAACCAAGTTGTCCTTTAATAGGTGAATGGATAAACAATCTGGCAATAGAAATGGACAAAGCCACACAGAGACATGGAAGAAACTTAAGTGTAAATTAAGTGAAAGATGCCAATTTTTAAAGACTACATACTATATTATTCAAATTATATAAGATTCTGGAAAAGGCTATGAAGACAGTAAAAACATCATTGGGCTGCAGAGGTTTGGGGATGAGGTTGAGGAAAGAGAGATGAACAGGTGGAGCACAGGGAATTTTTAGAGCAGTAAAATTATTCTATATTATACAATAATGGTGAATACATGTCATATTTTGTCAAAGCCAACAGAATGTAAAATCTAGAGCAAAGGCCAACGTAAACTATGTGCTTCAGTTAATAATAATGTATCAGTATTAGCTTATCAATTATAAAAAATTTACCACACTAATATAAGATGTTAATAATAGAGAAAACTGGGGAGAGGGGGCATTTGAGGGGGTATACAGGACTCTTATGTTCTATTCAATTTTTCTATAAACATAAAGCCGCTCAAATAATAAAGTCTATTAAAAAATAAAAACAAGTAAAAATTCCATTCTCTGAAAACCATACAATATTGTTGAGACAAATTAAAGATGATCTAAATAAAAAGAAAGGTATGTTATAGGTTACAGTGTCCCCCCACCCCACGGATATCCTGAAGTCTTAACTCTTGGTACTTCAATATATGAACTTATTTGGAAATAGAGTTTTTGAGGCTATTATTGGTGTACATAAGATCATACTATTGTTTGCAATTAATCCAATATGACTTTGTTCTTACAAAAAAGGAAAATTTGGATACATACATATACACAGAGAAATGAGATATGCAGAATGGAGTTATGCTGGCACAATTTAAGGAAATACCAGGAGAGAGAACTGGAACAGATTCTTCCTGAGGACCTTCGGAGGAGTACGCCCCGATGATCCCTCAATCTTAGACTTCTAGCCTCCAAATTATGAGACTACAAGTCTCTATTGCCCAAGCCACCTAATTTATGGTGCTTTGATATGACAGCTCTAGAAAGTTGATGTAACACCCCACGTATGCAGATCAGATGACTTAATATTGCTAAAACAGTAATACTTCCCAAATTGATCTACAGAATCACTGACATCTAAGAAGTCAGAAGTTTGGTTGAATTATCTGAAGAAATGATTATAGTGATTCTAAAATTCATATAGACATTCAAGGAAGCTGGCAAAGCAGAAATAATTATCAAAAAAAAAAAGAATACAGCTTGAACAACATGGCAAAACCCCATCTCCTCTAAAAATACGAATATTAGACAGGCATGGTGGTGCATGTCTGTAATATCAGCTACTTAGCAGGCTGAGACACAAAAATCGCCTGAACCTGGGAGGAGGAAGTTGCAGCAGTGAGCCGAGATCATCCACTGCACTCCAGCCTGAGTGACAAAGTGAGACTCTGTTTTGAAAAAATGAATAGATAAATAAAGTTTGAGGACTTATATTTCCTGGTTTCAAAACTTACCACAAAGAGTAATTAAGAAAGTGGTTGTGCATGAGCATACTATATGTATCAATGGAATAGGATTGGAAATCTAGAAATAAACCATCACATTGATAATTTGCTTCAACAACAGTGACAAAACAATGCAATGGGGGAAATATGGTCATTTCAACAATTGGTGCTATTGAAAATGCAAAAGTATAGAATTAGACCCCTACCTACCTCACACCCAATATAAAAATTTTCTAAAAATATACCATAGGCCTAAATGTAATATAAAAGCTATAAAACTATTAGAGAAAACATCAGGGTAAAATTTCTGACCTTAGATTTGCCAATAGCTTCTTAGATACTTTACTAAAACGTAAGCAACCAAAGACAATATATAATTGAGTTGGACTTCAAAATTTTAAGGTTCTGGGCTTCAAAGAACACCATAAAAAAAAATAGATACAAACCACTGAACGGATAAAATGTTTGTTAATCATTCATCTGATAAAGGAATTCTATCAAGATTATGTAAAGAACATTTACAAATCAATAATAAAAGACTGATCACTGATCATTTTTCAATGGTAGAAACATCTTAACAGACATACAAATAGCTAATAGGCACATAAAAATGTTCAAAATATCTGGTCATCAGGAAAATGCAAATCAAATCCACATTGAGATATTGCTTCCCACACCCTAGGATGACTGTAATAAAGACAGGTAATAACAGGCAGTGCCATAAATGGAGAAATTAGAAAACTCATACACTGCTGGTGGGAACATGTAATAGTGCAGCCACACTGGGAGACATTTTGGCAGATTCTCAGAGTTAAACCTTGAGTTACTAGTTCACCTAGAAAATCTGCTCGTAGGTATAGACTCAAGAAAAATGAGAACATATGCTCATGCATAAGCTTGTGCACAAATGTTCATAGTAACATTATTCATACTAGACAAGAACTGTAAAGAATCCAAACATTAGGGTTAAAAAAAATATCCTCCCCAGCTGACTCTGTTGTGCAGCAAAGGCTAAGAACTGCTTGTGAGAGCACGACTGGTTCTTAAAGCATGGTTCCCCAGACCTGCAGCGTCAGCGTTACCTGGGAACTTGTTACAAGTACAGATTCTGAGCCTTCCCCCTCCGGCCCAACTGAACAAGAAATTCTGGGGCTGGGCTCCAGGAATTTGTGTTTTAAAGCCCTCCAGGTGATTAAAACCAGGTATAAAAGAAAAAAAGCTAGTTATAATCACTTTATTAGGGAAATCAAGAAGGCTTTCTTGAAGATGTTTTATCTCTTCTGAGGCCTGCAATTTAATAGATATAGAAACGAAAGGAGGTGTGGGCCTGCTTGCCTAAGCCAATAACCTGGGTATCATCTCTCCCACCTTCAAAATGAATTGTTCATTCTGTGCTGAGATTCTGCATTTCTAACAAGCTGACAAGTGATGTCCATGGTGCTGACCATGAAAACAGTCTACTGGTAGAGGGGAGACAGAGCAGGGAGGTGAGCACTGAAGATGAAAAAGCTTAGTGAAATACATTAAGGGTCAGAGAGGTAAGGAATAAGGCTTTAAAAGGAAAAAAAAAAAGCAAAATCATACAAAGCCTTACAAGGCCTCTAATTTTATCCTAAGTTAAAACAAGTCAATAATTAATTTAAGCAGTATAATGATATGACTTGATTTGCATTTTAAAAAATTACTCCAGCCACTGAATTGAGAAACTCAAAAGAAACCAAACTAGAAGGTTAGAAAATTAGGAAGCTATTATACCCATCCAGGCAGGTGTGATTTTTTTTGGGGGGTTACAAATATGGTAGAAAGACATACAAATGTGGACATATTTAAGATGCATTCTGTAAGAAGAAAAATTTATTTATGTATTGGATATGAGGTGAAAGAAAAGGAGATATGAACAATAAGACACATGTGTAATAAAATATATAAAATTGTAGATACCGACTAGGTAGCCAAGTGGAGATGATGAATAAACAGTTGGTTACATAGGCCTGAACCGCTCAAGAGAAATTTAGGTTCAAGTTCAAATTTGATAGTCTACATATCATATTGTTTGTATGTATTTATTTTTCCAAATCCATGGCAAACTATAGATAGAGTATACAAAGACACGCTAATCCACAACTGAGCCTGAGCAGACTTCAACATTAAGAGATCTGGAAGGGGAAAAGCACAACAGAGGAGACAAGAGAAGCAGCTAAATGCTCTGCAAGAGCTCTCAGCTGACTGTGCGCTTGTGAAAGGCAAGCAAAGAACGTTTCGGGAATAATGGCGAGGCCAGCACTATAAAAAAAATTGCTGAGAAACAGAATAAAACTAGGACATAAACGTAGACGTTTAACAACAAAAATCATTTGCAAGAACAAATCTAATGAAAAATTTAGGGCAGATCCAAGATTTTTTGTTACTATTGTTCCAGATGCAGAGTGAGTAAGAGGAGAAGAATTAAAACGTATGTGAACAATTCTTGCTAAAATTAGTGCTCTTAATCTGCTTCATAAAAATCTCATTCTCTTTCAATTTTGAAATGTTAGAATTCCTTTTTCTGTCATTCTATACACTTTTCCTAAGCTATCTGAACTATATGCTTTTCTTTAAGCAAAACTTTGTCCTCAGAGCTATTTATATTCAACTGACTTCCTTCTGGAAGCCTCAAATGACTGAGGATAAACATATCTCAGAGGCATCTCGGAAGAATGTAGGCATCTCAGAGGGAAATAGCTAACAGTATTGATGTAAACGTTCAGTTCCAGTAAAGCCTAAAGCCGTCTGCACTACAAGATGCTAGAAGGAAAGAATGAAGGAGCTGAAAGAACAGAAAGACATGCCTGAAAACTTCAACACACAAAACAAACAGGAAGGCAATGATAAGTCTGGTTAAAATGTCTGGCTAAAACAATGCTGCTGCTGGTAAACTTAGCTGCTCTCTTTAGAGAAAACATCACAGATAATATGTATAAATGTAAGCATATAGGTAATCACCATGTAAGTAATTCTTGTTACAAGTATTATAAACAAGGAATATTTGAAGGCTCGGCATAAACTAATTTGATTTTAGCTCATTAGAGATTAACTAATTTTTAAGAACTACCAGAATGACACTGAGGAGTTAGGCATGTGGTGTGTGTAGCTTGAATGGGAGTAGCACCTGTCAGGGAGTAAACATTCTAAGACAGATCATACAAGTACCACCAGCAAAACTCGACATAACAAGGTGTATCAAAATATAAAACGAGCAAACAGCAATTCAAAATATGCTGACTCATCTCAGGGTAATGTTAAGAAAAATAGTAACTTTGACAGAAGTAAATAGTTTTCAAATAGAGATTAGGAAATTAAAATAATAACCTTTTCCATTTATACATAAAGGAAATTTCACACCTTTTGATAATTTCAAATGCAGTGCGTTTGAATGGTGGGATCCTCCCAAAACCTGAATGAATCCTGCCTCCTACAATGATTCTTACGTCCCCATGGTAAAGGACTCAATAAATTTGTTAGAAGTTTGAGTACTATTACTCAGCAAAGTTCACTACCAGTTCATACCTATGTGCTGCAATTAAATAGTTTTTATCAATATTTGGTAAGGATTTTAGGAAGCTCTTGTTAAAAATCAAAAGATGCTGCAAAGCAGTAAGTACTTACTAATGGGCTCATATCTTTAGGGAATGTAAAAATGAACTGCTAATTAATTCCTTTTAACCAATCATTAATATACATTCTATTAGTATCAAAAAGGCTGCAAGAATAAGACAGCTTCTCAACATCTAGAAGCCCTTAGCTTTCAGCAAAATTTCACTGTCTGTACAAGAAATATTGTAACATCAATGACCAATGTAGTTGCATAGAAAGATACAGGCACCTGAGGAGAAGACAAATATATGCACGAGTAAAACAGAGCAGATGTAAAGATCCGTGTCAGCCTTAAAGTAATTTTTTTGTTTGTATCTTAAATGTGATATTTCTACTAGAGGCCAAAGTCATTTCAGTTTTTTTTTAAGGCAAATAAGCAGCTAACACAAAGTTAAACATTTCTGTAGCCTTTTTTACTGTCTCCCACCTCCTCGTTTCCTCACTCCAACCCAAACTTCTTCACATATCCATTGCAGAAGAATTAAAAATTTAACCTAAAGCCTGTCAATCATACACCAATATTTTTCAGAGGCTATCAAAGGCCCAAATCAGAATTTGTGAACCTTTTGAGCTTTCCAATTTCATGGCTGAAAATTTCTGTTTCAAAGTTTAATGTCTAACTAAATATAATATTCTAGTTTTTAAGAAACAAAGGACATAAAAAATATTTTTAAAATGCTTAGCCTGATTCAATGCCTAAAAAGAGGGTTCCTCAGACAGAATTTGAAAATCCTTGACAGTCCGTTGTTTAAAAAGACTACATTACTGATGGAGTTTTCTAGTGACGTTCCAAAAAGAAATATTTAAAATACTATTTTGGTCTATTTGAAGTTATTTATTGTGTGCTTCCAATGGGAGGAATACAATACATAATGTAATCCAGCATTGCAGACAGTTTCTGATGTAGCCAACTATAATACAAAGTAGAATGTGATAACTGAGGTACAAAAGTGCATGAGAACATAAGAAAGTGAGATAATAATTTCAACTAAGAAGTTGAAGAAAGACTACAGAAATGTGCCTCAATCAGGAGAAATATATGAATATATTTCATGAGGCTAGCTTTTATGCACCTAACAATGAACTTGAAACTCCTTCTTTGTAAGTTACATATTGCCATTCATATAGTGTATCTTGCTTTGTTAACTGTTTCTATTTCACATGAGACTGCCACAATGTATAATCATGCCTGTTTCTATTTATTACTTTTTCTATAATTACTTTTTCTGTATTACCATTTGTATTTATTACTTTTTTCATGGATTTTTCTTACTTGCCCCAAAATATTACATATAGTTTACCTGAAATTATTTGACAATAAAGTAAATGGATTCATTTATAGAGTTTTAAATGAATGATATAAATAAAAAGATAGTGAAAGTTCAAACTTTAGTTGACACTCAGAGCACTATAAAAGTACAAAGTTTGTAAGTATTTCCTTAAGATGTTTTTAATAGAAATATACCCTTGTTCACAAGTAACTACTTGATAAATATTATGTTAATGTAGAATTAGTTAAGGGTAGAATCTGTTATATACTATATGTACAATTTAAATCCATTAATTTATAACTCTTATATGAATTCTAGATTGTTTTTATATTATTTAAACAATTTTGGCAGCATCGATTTATAAAAATTAAGTCAACATCCAGTCAATTCTAGTGTCTACATTACTGTGTAGAGGAGACTCACACATCTAACAGGTTAGTTTTCCTTAGCCCCACAAAGTTTTCCAGGGTTTAATGAAGAAAGCTTCTGAGAGGCCCTAATGGTCTCATGAGGAAGGTTTATCTCCCTTGAGGGAAATCTACATACAACACAATGGTTTCATTTTAGACAAATAAAGTGAGTAGATGTGAGGTAGTGAGCGTGTTAGACAATTACTGAGTTTTCCAAATTGTTAAGCCCAGCCCCCCCACATCAATACATCTTCCAACACACACGCACGCACGCACGCACGCTCGCGCACTCACACACACACCCCTCCAGGAGATGTTAATAAAAAGTCTAAGCTTCAGGAAATTTCTCTTTCAGTATTTTAAATCAAAAAGGATTGAATTTCTTCCTTTAATTATTGGCTTTATGAACAAATATCCCAAAGATGTCATTTCCTTTTCTTAAAGTAACCGGTGTTTTGATTGCTTCAAGCCTTTTCAACTCTAGCCTGTGTAATATGACTGTGGGAGTATATACACATCCTTGTCCATATTTTTATCACCTCCTCAGATCTAACTGTAACTGTTTTCATAAAGCAAGTTTCCTGACACCTGCTGGGCACAGAGCTGGATGTTGTCAGGATGTTGCCCCTACATAGTGTGCTGGAATCTCTTCCTCCATGGCAGACTCCCTTAGGAAGAAACCTTTAGGTGAATTAAAATCCTATATATAAGAAAACGACTGTGTTTATAATTCAGGTTCAGAATACTAGAATCCAAATAAACACCTAACTACATGATTCCAAAGTTTTATTCTGGAATTCATCTCTGTCATTTTGTTGAAGAATCACTGATACTGATGTGGTGTCCTGATACTGATGTGGTGTTTTATATAGTATTTTGTTTGGGATTGTATTGTTATATAGATCAATGGCAAGACAGCTGGATGAAACATGACATCTTTAAAAATGTGTCTTCTCATTTAGGAATAGTGACTATTTTACTATTTGTTCAGTTATTTTACATTCTTCAGAAAAATATTATACAATTTCTTCATAGAATTAGCACATTCATTGATAAGTTTATTTCTAGGCACTTTATAGTTTTTTTTTCCAGTTACATTTGCTAAGTGGTTACAACTGGTTTATGTAAAAGCTATTGATTTTCACAGACTGATTTTATACCTACCTGACTGATTTTATACCTGCATTTTCCAGTGAAATAGAGAAATTTTTTAAAAAAACATGTGTTTTGTCCTCAGGGCATTTTAGATGGGAGGGGAGTTAGATGCCTGTGTTCCTTCAATCTGCCATGATAATCCAGTTTCTTGAATTTAGTATTTTTAAATTTGGGGGAGGAAACTAATTTAGGTATTTACAGCCCTAGGATTCACTAAGGACAACACAACTCATTTGTAACCTAGTAACCATGTTTGTCACCAAATTACATATTGCCATGCTTACTAAGTAACTGCTCCAGTGTGGTCTTTCAGTGGGCCTGAAAGAAGTAACTGCAAAGCTGAGTTAATTTAAGAATTTCATTTCTGGAGAGGTGACTGTATTTCTTCTACAATCATGGCTCTAGGGAGAAATGAAAAGCTCTGTAACATTAGAATTTTGTCACTGAGATTAAAAAAACCCAGCAATTTTCTATAGTATTTATCCTTCTCTTTAAATCCATTTACCTAAAATATTCTATCCCACTTCATATGAAAATGTCTATATATAAATATCTAAATATGTATACATATACTTATTATAAGCCTAAGAATTATCCATCTTTTTCCTTAAGCAAAATGATTCTAATATTCAATAATGAGGGAAAATATAATGTTTTCTTTCATGACGTTTCCACAAAGTGGTCACATTTGCATTTTATAGGGAAGACAACTTCATCATCAGTCATTTATGACCACAGGCATGAGTTACAAGTTAGAAATTTACCTCAGTGTGGCTTTTGGAAGGCTAATTTACCTTCAAAGTTACAGATATATAACTAAAATCAGCTCTTAACTTTGATGTGTTTATATATTTTGAAGATCAGTTTGTGAAATATAAGATTCAAGTATGAGGTGTGATGAATGCATTTAATTCACTTAGAATCTTTTGCTGCCATTGAAAACAACAGCTTGGAACATTGTGATCAATTTAAAAAAGCAAAATCTGTGTTTTTTATATATACTACTTGATTACAGAAAAGAAGTTTTCACCTAAAAACTTTTTTTACCTAATTAAAAATACCAGTACTTTCACTTACATGCTAAAACTACAGGTAATCCTCAGATGTTATTTTTTAATGTGTTTTACAAGATGGACCTACGAACTGTATTATTTTTAAATAAAATATATTTTGAGAGTATCATCAATAAAATAATACTACTGTGGTAAAGGTAAATAAGAGTAGAAAGAATATAAGCTCCTGTATATTGTAATCTGAGAAAAACATTATACAAATATCATTTTGTACAATGAAGTCAGGGAAAATCCAGTCAAATACCAAAATTGACAATAAAAATGAGGATTTTCCCTAAACTTTACTTGATACCAATTAAGGTCAATCTGTGTTATTATTATCAATGTCACATCACAGATCATGTTTTTATCCATTTTGACATCAGTGTGAATACTGTATACTTTGTACTGTGAATACATTTATCTGGTCTTCTGCACAGATTTTATAATTCATATTAACATATATTTCTCTTGTCAAATTAAGCCAAATATAAACCATTGGTAAATGCTCTATTACCTATGATCTCAGGCAGAGCTTAGGACAAACATCAGATAACATGACATCCCAATTTAAAGATTTATTACATGTTATTGTGAGGGCTCTAGGCTCTTTTCCCGAAAGGTTCCCTAAAAATTACTGATATGAGGTGGATTGATGAAGGAGAAAAAGCATACACATCTATTTAACATGTATACAGGGAGTCCTCCATTCCATCCGTCTTTGACATATCTTCAGTTTTAAGGCTTTCTATTTCTTTTACCTTTATTTTTAACATATTTTAAAAATATTTGCATTTTATTTTCTTCATTTTGAAGATTTGTGTCCATGCAGCTTTTATTTTTTTCCAAATAAAGTTTTTTGAACAAAACATTGAATTTATTTCAATATTCCTCCATTTTCTGTTCAGACACACCCTGACGGTAACTCCAAGAATCTTTAGCAACCAAACCTTTCTAATTTAAACACATATAATTTAGAATTTTATGAAACGGTTCTGTCTCAATGAATTGTGTTTATACTAAGTTGATAAAAGTGCACTCCATTTTATTTGCCTCATGTCCCTGAGATGTGGCAGTCATAGCAATGCCTATGGACATGCAAGGAAGAACCACCTGCCCATATCTGTGGTTGGGAGTAACAGCTTCCACTATCAGCTCCTTCTGTTTCATCACAGTTTTTGAGCTGGGGTCACTCTTCTTGAAGTGGCCACAGCACATCACTGAGCAAACTAAGGTATAAATGTTGGGCTTTTTTTGCTTCACAAGGAACTCTCCTAACCAGCACAAATGTTGGGCTTTTTTTGCTTCACAAGGAACTCTCCTAACCAGCAATGTTTCTTTCAGGCCTGTCTGTTGGGCTGGTAGATTTTATAAAATCCAAAATGTGGTCCGAAAGTTTCTCCTACACAATCCTGCCTCTTCCTCACCCCACCCACACCCCTTTTTTATAACAGGTGTTACTCTCCAATTAACTTTTCTAGCCCTTCTAAACTTCACTCCCAGCCTCTGCTGCTCAGAAGATCTAACTTCACATAATGCAGAATTTTCTACTAGTAACACAGCCCAAATATTGCAGATTAATTATGTTATCTATCCACTGAGTAAAAACAGATCCTCTTAGCCTTCATATTAAGTGGGATGATATAGTTATAAATTCTTTAAAATTACAGTATTGTAGCAGGAGCGGCTGCGAGAAACAAAGCTCTCGAACACCGAACGGGGAAGGAAGGAGTTTATTAATATTATGGCCTGGAGCAAGGCAATGATTTGTCTAAATGACCCAGCTCATCTAACAAAGAGAGGCTCTGTCTTTATATAGACTTACACTCTAGATATTACACGTGAAAGAATCTTAGGTTTACAGCCTTAGAAATTACAAGTGAAAGGGTTTTGGGTTTACAGCTCTAGTCTTGGGTTTACAGTTTTAGAAATCACATATGAAAGGGTTTTGGGTTTACAGCTTTAGGAACTACATGTGAAATGGTTTCTGGTCTCCGGATGGAGGAGTGGGGTGGGGTTTGACCTTGTTTAAGTAAAAACAGTATCTTCTGGAGAGATTCCCCAATACCAAGCATGCTATTTACAGGAAGGTGATTCAGGAGGTGCCATTCTACCAGCCTTTTCTTCTATTGAAATGCAGTGTGGAAATCAAGGGGGAGGTGATCCCAGACGCCTGGGTCTCCTTCCTCAGTATCACCAACCACAAAACCATTTGTCTAGAACTATAAAAAATAATTGTAACTTTGAATAGTATGTGGCACACATCTATAATTCTCAATCATCAGTTTAATTCCTTATGTATGTAATGGTTTGCATATTTTATGAAGCATTTCCAGATACTCAAAATAGAAAAAACCTCGTATATCCATGTTCTGAGTACCATTTCTTCAACTTCAGAAGTGAATAACGTAATTTTCAGTGTGAGAATGGCTGTCTCCAATTTGCATTTTTTATTTCAGCAACAGAATTTTAGAATACATCCAACCTTTCCTACTGTATCAATTAAAGTAACAGCAGCAGCAACATCAGCATTGTGTTGCTTTTTAGAGATCAAAACTACATTATTATTTTTAGATTTTGAATGAATTAATTTACTCTGAAGTAGAGAGCATGTGTTTATATTTAGAAACAGACATCTTTCATCATGATCCTGATAGGTCAAAATTTGTCTCTCTTTTGTTTCTTACTCATTCAAAATGTAATGAATTAGTTACCTGTGCTTTCACATAACAGATTAACATTTATGGAGTGCTCTGTAAATAGCTATAGCTGCGTGTGTGTGTGTGTGTGTGTGTGTGTGTGTGTGTGTGTGTGTGTGAGTGCACAAACATATACAAACAAATTACTAGAAGACATGTTAGTAAAATCGGCAAGACTAACAAACTTACAATGATTTCAAGGGAGACATATTTTTTCTTTTCCATTTTAATATTTTCATTAAACATAAAATATCACAGCTGCTAACGTATAAGTTATTATATGACTCAGGATTCCACCAGTTGCAAGTGACAGAAACTCAACAAAAATGAGTTTAGGCAAGATATAAACTATATTGACTCATTAATTAAACTATAAATCTCCAAGCAACCAGAACCAAAAATTTAGAAGCCACCGGCTCAGTTGAGCCCTCATTCTCTCACTTCATTTCTCATGTTTGTTTCTCTTGCCCTGCTTGACTTATTCTCTCTTACTGTCTTTCTAAAGCTAGAAACATTGATGGGACAGGTTCTAGTCTCTCCCCTCTTAAGGTTTCCATTCCAAAATAAAGGATCCTTATCACATAACCCCGACTTTAAAAATTCATGAGAAGAAAATTTGTTATTTTGTTGATGGATGCTCACTTCTGTGGCCCAGAGCGGGGTTACTAAAAGGAGAACCTCATATAAAACTACATAGTTGCTCTGGGAACCCTGAGCTTTGGAAGGACAAAATAAATACACAAATACACAAAATGTGCTTTCTGTCTTCTAACAAAAGATGCGAAATATGGTAAGCCAGGGAAAATCAGTTGATGTGCACATCTGTTCCTTTGATCTAATTCAGCGGAAGCTCCTACTAAGTATTTGATTGAAGTAATCAAATTTACCGAAACAAAAGTTCAATGGAACAGTTAGAATTTAATTTAATTTATTTAGTTTGTAAATGGTAAGATGAACAAATATTTGGGAATTCAAAAAACTGTTTAACCCTTTTATGAATAATTAATCAGGTGTTTCCTTAAAAGTAAATTCACCTTGGAGTGGAGAAATGGTGGTCTGCCTGTTGAGAATCAATTCACTTGCTAAAATTCAGAGACAATGATTGGACAATTGTTTGACATGCTAGAAAGTGAAAGACAAAGATTTGATTGACAGACAGTTTGTTGCAGAGCTCCTCATTTTAAGTATGTGCTAAATCCCCATTTCATAGCTAACATTTATTGAGATTTTTTTGGTCTTCCTTGTAGTATGTGGAAGATTTGCTCTAATTTGATCAATATTAATAAAAATCTACCATGCTACAGTCAAGCACTGGCAAAAAAAATGAATAAATATTGCACAGATCTTGCCCTGTAACTGCACATAGCACAATTAGGAAGACACAAAGGTAAAACTAAAATTATATATACATATATGTATACACAGATGTGATATTTGTTATAATAAAGCTATATAAGACAATTAGCAGTAGGAAGATTATTTTTAAGAAAATGTGTGGAAATTTGGGAAAACAGAGATTTTACTTTGGAGGTGATGCCGAGTGAATATTTGGAAGAATCAACGTGCTTATAAGTTATGAATAAGAATAAGGAATAG
Organism: Cheracebus regulus; assembly: GCA_963574635.1. Lineage (NCBI taxonomy): Eukaryota > Metazoa > Chordata > Mammalia > Primates > Pitheciidae > Cheracebus > Cheracebus regulus. The sequence goes on from CAUYQU010052695.1 coordinate 114,563, forward strand.
AATCACAAAATATGTGCTAAGGCATATAGTCACAAAATGACATCATATTTTGAAGAGTTATAAATATTTAAGATTGCCTAGCACAGTGGCTCACATCTGTAATTCCAGCACTTTAGGACGCCAGACAGGTAGATCGCTTGAGCTCAGGAGTTTGAGATCAGTGTGGGCAACATGGCAAAACCCCACCTCTACAAAAAATAAAAAAATTAGCTGGCTGTGGTAGATTGCACCTGTGGTCCCAGCTACTTGGGAGGCTGAAGTGGGAGGATCCCATGAGCCCAGAAACCAGAGTCTGCAGTGAGCCAAGATTGCACCATTGCACTCCAGCCTGGGTTACAGAGCCAGACCTTGTCTCAAAAATAAATAAGATAAATGGAAAATAAAATGCATGAGTATTACAGACAGAATTTAGATGGTTAGTAAATGCCAGTAAATCAATGATCTTGTAGATTATGCAGAGGGTACTAGAATTTATTCTATCATAACTGGAAGTTTGTAAATAGGAGTTGGGCTAGTTAGGGGGAAATGAGAAGATCAAACTCTCATTTTTAAGATATCTTACTGGTAAGACCAAGGAGGAAATATGGAGGAAGAACTGACTGTAGGTCATTAAATGACATGAGAGGCAAGAGGCACAATTGCTTGAATCAAATCAGTGTCACTCAAGATTTACATTATAGGCTTTTATGGTATTCAGGGTTCTATTAGTTGAAAGTAACTAAAACCCAACTAAGAATGGCTTTTGCAACAGATAGTACTGGATCATAACCCAACCATGATTACAATTTGAATAGCATAAAGAAGATAAAATAAATAGGGAATACGGACTGACTAGATGTGAACAGTGAAAATAGCAGGGGTAGAGGTAATGGATTCACGCTATTTCTTTCTTGATGATTGGTTTTATAATGTTAACACAAATTTCATTTGGGAGGATCAGAAGAATATGAGATACAGGGCTAGTTGGATGATAATACATTTTATTTTGATATGTAGAATTGTATATACTCTAGATATGCAAGTAGAAAAATCCTAGAAATAAGTTATATTGGTTTATACTTGAATGGGGTTTAGTCATTTTAAAGACACAAATTTGGGAGATAAATTGTTTACACTGTACTTTGAAAATAAATATATGCCATAAGTATACAGTTGAGAGGAAAATTATGAAAATTAATAAGCAACTAATATGCAAATACGAGGAGAATAGTTTTTACTACCCCAAGTAGAACTCAGAGCATATTTTTATGTGAATAACTTATCTCAAGTAGATGGAATTTATTAAGAAGTTCTTGTGAAAATTGCTAATAGAAACTTGAGCACCATTTATAGCATGGTTTCTAAGAAAATGTGCCCCAAGTTTTAGAACACTAAATAAAACAATAACTTTTTTCTTTATTATGGATTAGTAGCAGTGCATATTCATGGTTTTCAATTAATGATTACTGATCTCACATACATTCATAAGTAAAATTTTAATTTGATTTAATATACACCAATGAAATAGAACTGAGTGAGAATAATATATCAAAACCTTAAACTTCATATGGAACCAAAAGAGAGCCTACATAGCCAAGTCAATTCTAAGCAAAAAGAACAAAGCTGGAGGCATCATGCTACCTGACTTCAAACTATACTACAAGGCTACAGTAATCAAAACAGCATGGTACTGGTACCAAAACAGAGATGTAGACCAATGGAACAGAGGCCTCGGAGGCAACACCACACATCCACAACCATCTGATCTTTGACAAACGTGACAAAAACAAGCAATGCAGAAATAAATGGTATTGGGAAAACTGACTGGCCATGTGCGTAAAGCAGAAACTGGACCTCTTCCTGACACCTTATACTAAAATTAACTCCAGATACATTAAAGACTTAAACACAAGACCTAACACCATAAAAACTTTAGAAGACAACCTAGGCAAAACCATTCAGGACATAGGCATAGGCAAGGACTTCATGACTAAAACGCCAAAAGCATTGTCAACAAAAGCCAAAATAGACAAATGGGATTTAATTAAACTCCAGAGCTTCTGCACAGCAAAAGAAACAATCATTAGAGTGAACCAGCAACCAACAGAATGGGAAAAAAATTTTGACAAAGGACTTATATCCAAAATCTACGAAGAACTAAAACAGATTTACAAGAAAAAAAAAAAAAAGCATGCGAAAGTGGGCCAAGGATGGCCAGGTGTGGTGGCGCACTCCTGTAATCCCAGCACCTTGGGAGGCCAATGCGGGTGGATTACCTGAGGTCAGGAGTTCAAGACCAGTCTGACCAACATGATGAAACCCCGTCTCAAAAAAGAAAAAAAAAAGTGGGCAAAGGAAATGAACAGATACTTTTCAAAAGAAGACATATATGAGGCCAAAAAACATATGAAAAAATGTTCATCACTGGTCATTAGAAAAATGCAAATCAAAACTACATCGAGATTCCATCTCACACCAGTTAGGATGGCGATCATTAAAAAATCTGGAGACAACAGATGCTGGAGAGGATTTGGAGAAATAGGAACACTTTTACACTGTTGATGGGAGTGTAAATTAGTTCAACCATTATGGAAGACAGTGTGGCACTCCCTCAAGGACCTAGAAATAGAAATTCCATTTTACCCACCAATCCCATTACTGGGTATATATCCAAAGGATTATAAATCATTTTATTATAAGGACACATGCAACGTATGTTCACTGCAGCACTGTTTACAATAGCAAAGACTTGGAACCAACCCAAATGCCCACTGATGATAGACTGGACAGGGAAAATGTGGCACATATACACCATGAAATACTATGCAGCCATAAAAAATGATGAGTTTGTGTCCTTTGTAGGGACATGGATGAACCTGGAAACCATCATTCTCAGCAAACTGACACAGGAACAGAGAATCAAGCACTGCATGTTCTCACTCATAGGCAGGTGTTGAACAATTAGAACACATGGACATAGGGAGGGGAGCATCACACACTGAGGTCTGTGGGTGGAGACTAAGGGAGGGACACTGGGGGGTGGGGATTTGGGGAGGGATAACATGGGGAGAAATCCAGATATAGGTGATGAGGATGGAGGCAGCAAACCACATTGCCATGTATGTACCTATGCAACAATCCTGCATGTTCTTTACATGTACCCCAGAACCTAAAATGCAATAAAATATATATATATATATGTGAATAGATACTGGTTTAAGGCACACGTTTGTGGTAGTTTCTTATGGCAACCGTAGAAAATTAACGCGAACCTCTTCTGATGGGGGACTGAGGAATCTCTCTGTGATTTTCAGCCTCACCTCTTGGTGCTTTTGGATAAGGCACTCTTTTTGGACAACTGGTCACTCTACAGAGATGGCAGTTAAGAGCATCCATCTTTTGTTCTAGGTTGGAGGGAGTAATACAATGTGCACTGAATGAAAATTTCACTGAATGTACTCACTGTGCTTACCGTTGTCCTCTCCAAATTTTTTTTTTCATTCTGCAGACTCTGAAAAGTTCATTTTCAAAGTAAGGATGGTGAGTGCTTCAGGAAGTCTCTAGAAGATTGTTATTCAACTGATCCTATACAATAGGTTAAAAATAACATTGTGCTGGTTTCCTAGGGTGCTGTGACAAATTATCTCATACCGAGTTGTCTGAAACAACAGAAGTTTATTGTTTTGCAGTTCTGGATGCCAGAAGTCTGAAATCAAGGTGTTGGCAGGGTTGTGCTCCCTCAAGGGCTCTAGGGCCACTTCCTTCCCTGCTTCTTCCAGCTTTTGGGGTGGCGGAGGGCAGCAATGCTTGGCCTTCCCTGGCGGTAGACACATCACTTCGGTCTCCACCCCCTCCTCATCAAATGGTGTTCTCTCTGTGTCTTTCTCCTCTGTGTGTCTGTGCTCCAGTTTCCCTCTTCTTATGAGGACACCAGTCATTGGATTAGGGCCTACCCTAATCCAGTATGACATCCCTTTAACTTGACAACCTCTGCAAAGACCCTATTCCCACAGAAGGTCACATTTTGTGTTTCCAGCTGAACGTGAATTTAGGGTGACACAGTATTCAACCCAGTATAGACAAAATGTTTGCCTCCTGCTTTAACTTTGGAAAAAAAAAAAACATTTAAGAAAGCATTTAAGAAAATCTAAGCTCATGGTGCTTTTCTCAGTTAAACATTTCAAAAGGTTAATCTATTGTTTTTGTCTATGTCATGCCAAGCCATAGTGGATGAGATCTATTTATTTATTTTAAAACAAAATGAATTTTACTATTTTGATTTGATTTTTTTAGAGATGGGGGTCTCATTGTTACCCAGGCTGGAGTGCAGTGGCGTGACCCTAGCTCACTGCCGCCTTGAACTCCTGGGCTCAAGTGATCCTCCCACCTCAGCTTCTGAGCAGCTGGAGCTACAGGGATGTGCTGTAGACATAAATAACCATGCCCGGTTATTCATTTTTATTTTTTGTAGAGACAGGTCTCCCTATATTGACCAAGCCTGTCTCAAACTCCTGGCTTCAGACAATTCTCTAGCCTTGGCCTTCCAAAGTGCTGGGGTTATTGGCATGAGCACTGCACCAAACTATAGATGAGATTTAAATCTTAAGGAAAATATTTTACAATATTTTATGGCGCTAGAACAAAAATTCTGTTTTCATTTCATCACAGAAGGATATAATAGCTAGTTTACAGTAATAGAATTTTGGATTTTGAATGGTATCTGTCTCCCAGCTATCACAAGAACCCTTCCAAGACTGTTGTTCTGTTCTCTAATAAAACACACACACACACACACTATATATATATATATATATATATATATATATATATATATATGCATTTATATATCTATAAATAAAATATATGTATTTATACACCTATAAATATATCTATATATCTACAAATGCATATATAGTTATATATAGTGTATTTATATAAATTATATATATTAGTTTGATTGGGTCTGTATGGGATGATGTAAATGGAGAAAATTCCTAAAGCCAAAGGATTAATGACAGAAGTCTTTTTTATGCAAAAAGGATGTATCTAACATTTGATTAATAGTCTAAAATTTAATTCACAATTTTGATTGTGGAAAATCAAGCACACCTCTACAAATTACATATGCCCACATGCTTAATTTGTGTGGACTTTGTTATTTTCCACTTTCACATTAAGACTCAAGTTTCAAATATTTGGATGACTAAAAACAAAAATTGTCACCAACCCTGGCTATTCAATATTTGGTATCTGCCTGAGTGTTTCATGACAGATTAATTGATAATAGATTAACATATTTTCATCAACTTTGGTTTTTTACCTAAAATGCTGTGCTTTAGTATACTTTATTAAATGCTCCAAATTACCCTTTAGTAACAATGACATGTGGTATTAAAACATTAAATGGGCACCCTCTTCATCTCTGTTTGTCCTTTTTAAGGTCTCCTGCAGCCTGGAGAAGTACACTGCGCCCTGAAGGAGCAGCTAATGTCTGTTTAGTGTACCTGATTTTGGATCCTGAGTTGTCTTGTTTCACCAACTTCTCCCTTTTCTTCTCCGTCCTCTTTTTTGTTTTTTTAAATTAAACTTTAAGTTCTGGGGTACATGTGCAGAACGTGCAGTTTTGTTACATAGGTTTGCTGCATCCATCCCCCCATCATCTACATTAGGTATTTCTCCTAATGTTGGCCCTTCCCAATCCCTCCATCCTCCTTGTTAGTCTTGCTCCTTATTGTCCTGTCTTTGCCTGGACTCTTCAGGGGGATGCACTAATCAGATCTCTCTGGGCTCCAGAAGCTCTGCTTCATTTTCTTACTAGGGATCTTGTTTTGTTTGTTTTTCTCTTTTTTGAGATAGAATCTCCCTCTATCGCCCAGGCTGGAGTGTAGTGGCACGATTTCAGTTCACTGCAGCCTCTGCCTCCTGGTTCAAGCAATTCTCCTGCATCAGCCTCCTGTGTAGCTGGGATTACAGGAGTGCACCACCACACCCGGCTAATTTTTGTATTTTTAGTAGAGATGGGGTTTTGCCATGTTGGCCAGGCTGGTCTTGAACTCCTGACCTTAGGTGATCTGCCCCCCTTGGCCTCCCAAACGATCTTGTTTTTTGAGCCTTCTGTAGCAGCTGTGCAGATAGACCTCAGGAAACTCCTCATCTCTGAGCCTGTGCATCTCGTATGGGTCTCTCTACCTCTAGTCTTGCCTACTCTGATCTCTTCCCAAATTGAATCCAAAAGAATTTAAGACATTAACCTGATTCCCCAACTCCTGTGGCATTCAACATCGAATTCATCGACATGATGAATGGCTTGTGAGGTTCTTCATGATTGCTTCCTGCTTACCCCTGTGGTTTCATCCTTTGTGCCCCTTCTCTATGACTTCATTCTGTACTCTGCATAATGGAATAATGGATTATTTATTTGCAGGTCTCCAGTTGTTCTGTGTTCCATATTACCTGGAAGTCAGAACATTTTGTTTTCATTTTCTTTCTTTCTTTTTTTTTTTAGAAAAAGAGAGAAAAGGAGAAAGAATGAAAGAAACAGCAAAAGAAAGAAAAAAAAAAGAATGAAAGAGAGAAAGAAAGAGGGAGACAAAGAGGGAGAGAGAATGGGATTCTTGTTTTATTGCCCAGGCTAGAATGCAGTCTAAAAATGGGTATTAAAAACCTCTTTTATGCCAATAATTGTGCTTAACA